>RPOG01003464.1:0-62952 GCA_008086565.1 Thalassoma bifasciatum
GGTAACAAATGCTGACGCTACGGCGTTTAAAGGTCCTCAAGGCCTCGCGGTTTAAACCAATCTACTATCCTACTGTGCATCTGAAATGGATTGTGCTGTGACCTATAAATGGAACTGATCAGAGAACGGCAGGGGAGGGATGTGGGAAAATGGACAGCGGCCATGTTTAGGTCTAAGTGGTGCAGTCGTGGGGATGATAGGGATACTTGGACGCCTTCAGCCAGACTCAGAGATGATAGGGGGAGACAGCTCCAGGAGCGCTTGTCTTCAGCTAAAATTGGGGGTCAGAATGACCCAGAATCAAGAAAAGAGGAGGGCAAGAGTTGTTCTGCAGAGAAACCAAGCCAAATCTATGTTGCATATAAATAGTTTGCCTTGAGTGAAATTCTAAAAACTGGGGCCAAGGCTGTTTCACAGAAAACGAAGTGCACTACATTTCACAGAACGTTCTGTCTGCTCGGTGCCTCGTGTTATCTTTTTGGCTTGAGACAGTCCTGTCAACCTCACATGTGCACAGCCACAGACGGGTAAGGGAGATGCAGAGATGGACACAGAGACCTATTTCTCCAGGCAGCTCCAAGTGATTGTCATGCAAAAGTGGTTAGCACAAGTCGGGCGCCTGTGGCTTCTTTTTGCTCAATATTAACACTGCACTGGATTCCTGCCAGCTTGTTCATCTTGCCCTGTTATCAAGAAGGCAGCTGGACACTGAGGAACGTGCACCTCAAGCCATAGGAGCCAATTTCATTACTGATGCTTTAATCAAGGTGGCTGTTCCCTGAGAAACAAGAGTCTAAAACTTTAACAGATATTTCAATTGTATGTGTAATTGTTTGCTGTATGTCAGCAGTTCCCAACCTTTTCTATCTTGGGGCCCACTTTTACGTCTCACTAAATGTTTGTGGTCCACCTCTTACCAGCCTCTGACCCCATAAATATGAAGGTTATATAATATATATTGCCTAGTTAAAGCCCAATTTGTAACAAAGACCTGAAATGTCATAAAAACAGTGCAACAATTACCAGAAATGTAGTAAATGGTTGATAATGTAACTAAAGTGCTGAGCCAGAAGTGTTTAAAAATAAGTAATAAAACCCAAAATATAATAAGTCAATGATGAAACAGGAGCTGATAACTTTTCCTTTTGCCGTTATTACATTTTAGGCTAAACGCTGTTTTTTACATTTTAGGTATAATAACATTTTTAAAATTACATTTCGGGTCATTTTAATATTCTTAAGACCATATTTGTATCTTTATAAAACAGCTCCTGACAAAAATAATAGTTTTTTGGAAATGATTTGGGGGCCCACTTGCAATGCCTCCACGGCCCACCAGGGGGCCACGACCCACAGGTTGGGAATCACTGCTTTATGTGTACGTGTTTAGATACAGAAATACAGACTGACAGAAGGGAAGCGAGCCCCAATGGAGGTCGGACCCAACATGCCAGTTTTCTAACAAGGTAGGAAAGAAGTTGAGATATGATGATTTTGTTTCAGCCTTTCCTGGAGGTGGTTAACTTTTTGTTTTCGGTGCCAGTTCTATTCTGAAAATCTATTTGTCTGGCCTGACAGTGGGAGCATCTGGTGAATTGGGGAAACCAGCTGCCACTGTGGCAAATTAAGTCGCCTCGCTGTCCCGGTTCCAACACATCCAACATGTCGGACTCTCGGTGTAAGAGTGATGAAGGGAAACCACGGCACTGTTCGACATAATTTATCAACTAAATGATCGGCAAGTAGTATCCCAGCACGGAAGCGCATGCAGACAGCTTTATAAATATAACACAAATATCTGTTGTTTACAGACTGTATTCATAAATAAGGCAGGAAAATAACTTATTTACCTAGACACAGCACTCTATCACCCTGAATCACCTCCGCCCCTAGCTAACATAGATTTTCCAAACCGAAAAGGAATTTAAAGTGAGTCTTGTTTAATCAATAGTTGAAATATTCATCTGCACAGAAGCAAAACTTGGTGTAAAAGAGCCAGAAGGCCAGTGTTATTTCATAGATAAATATCAGCTGCTGTCATAGGGGAGAATGTTGTTTACAGAGTCTAATGGGAAACAGCGAAGACTAATGTTCAAACACGACTAAATGAGGAATATTCTGCAGCTGAACTATCCCAAAGCCCATAATCTTCACAGAGTGCATTAGTTAGATTAGGAACATCTCTGTCTCCTTCTCTAAGGGCAGCGAAGAATACATGAATCAATACTCGTACTGTACACATCAGACATTTTCTAGTCTCTTTTAAGAACGATGAATACCAACAACATAACTGGGGATCAGCAACAGTGGACCAATTATGAGGAGGATGTGCAAGAGGGTTTTTAACAACCACAGCTGTGCACAGGATCACATGTGAAATTACTAATAACAAGTGAACAACATGTCAACCAAGTGCATTTAAAATGGGGCTGGATTAAACACATCTGCAACAGAGAACGTGGAGAAAATTCTATGTGTTGTAGGGCTTGGAGTTCAATTTGTTGCAGTTTGCACCCGAGCAACAAGGGCTGAGATTTATGCCATGAGAAATTGAATTTGAGTCATTGATTTGAATTTGATTTGTCAATTACAGAAGGTAGAAAAAAATGGTCCAAAAGTGATGGGTAATAAGAGTGAAAGGGACTCAAATGGCCAAAAACCAACAAAATTTGGCGAGAACATTCTGAGAAAACTTGGAAAATAGTCAGAAGGCAGCAAAAATGGGGAAAAAGTGACAAAATACAGTGAAAAGTGGCAAAAAAAGCCTATGGCAACAAAATGGCAAGAAAGTTGGGATGAAACTAAAACAATAGTCACAAGATACCAATATAGCGTCCAAAAGTGATGGGTAAAAAGAGTAAAAAGTGACTAAAATGGCCAAAAATCAACAAAAAAGGAGCAAGAACATTCCGAGAAAACTTAGAAAATAGTTTGAAGGCAGCATCAATGGGGAAAAAAGTGACAAAAAACAGTGAAAAGCAGCAAAAAAAAAAAAAAAGCCTAAGGCAACAAAAATGGCAAGAAAGTTGGGATGGAACTAAAACAATAGTCACAAGATACCAATATATCGTCCAAAAGTGATGGCGAAGAGTGACAAGTGACTCAAATGGCCAAAAACAAACAAAAAAGGAGCAAGAACATTCTGAGAAAACTTGGATAACAGTCAGAAGGCAGCAACATTGGGGAAAAAGTGACAATAGAACAGTGAAAAGCAGCAAAGAAAACAAAAAACAAAGGCAACAAAAATGGCAAGAAAGTTGGGAGAAAACTAAAAGAAGAGCCAGAAGGTAGAAAAAAATGGTCCAAAAGTGATGGGTATAAAGAGTGAAAAGTGACTCAAATGGCCAAAAACAAACAAAATTTGGCAAGAACACTCTGAGAATACTTGGAAAATAGTCAGAAGGCAGCAAAAATGGGGGAAAAGTGACAAAAAAACAGTGAAAAGTGGCAAAAAAAAGCCTAAGGCAACAAAAATGGCAAGAAAGTTGGGATGAAACTAAAACAATAGTCACAAGATACCAATATATCGTCCAAAAGTGATGGGAAAAAGAGTGAAAAGTGACTAAAATGTCCAAAAACCAACATAAAAAAGAGAAAGAACATTCTGAGAAAACTAAGAAAATAGTTGGAAGGCAGCAACAATGGTGAAAAAAGTGACAAAAAACAGTGAAAAGCGGCCAAAAAAAAGAAAAAAAAGCCTAAGGCAACAAAAATGGCAAGAAAGTTGGGATGGAACTAAAACAATAGTCACAAGATACCAATTTATCGTCCAAAAGTGATGGGTAAATAGAGTGAAAAGTGACTCAAATGGCCAAAAACAAACAAAAAAGGTGCAAGAACATTCTGAGAAAACTTGGATAACAGTCAGAAGGCGGCAACATTGGGGAAAAAGTGACAAAAAACAGTGAACAGCAGCAAAAAAAAAAAAAAAAAAAAAAAAAAAAAAAAAAAAAAAAAAAAAAAAAAAAAAAAAAAAAAAAAAAAAAAAAAGCCTAAGGCAACAAACTGGCAAGAAAGTTGGGAGAAAACTAAAAGAAGAGTCAGAAGGTAGAAAAAAAATGGTCCAAAAGTGATGGGTAAAAAGAGTGAAAAGTGACTCAAATGGCCAAAAACAAACAAAATTTGGCGAGAACATTCTGAGAAAACTTGGAAAATAGTAAGAAGGCAGCAAAAATGGGGAAAAAGTGACAAAAAAACAGTGAAAAGTGGCAAAAAAAAAAAAAGAAGAAAGCCAAAGGCAACAAAAATGGCAAGAAAGTTGGGAGAAAACTAAAAGAATAGTTAGAAGATACCACAAAATGGTCCAAAAGTGATGGGGAAAAAGTAAAAAATGAGTAGCAAAAAGGAAATGTTATGGGTTGTTTTCATGCCATTATTAATTCCGATGTTCCTTTCAAACAATGCGTTTGTGTAAAAACACATAGGATGGGGGACCAAGAAATAATTGCACCAAAAAATCTCAATTGCATTTCAGGGAAAAACAATTGCAATTAGTTATTTTTTTGCAAATCATTCAACTCTGGTCCCTGGTCCAGCGAAGACCAGAGTTTTTAGTCCAGAGCATTTAACTCGACTGCAACAATCAATGGACATAAGAAGCAGAGTCAGACCAGGAGTCAACAGGTTTGATGTTTTACAGCCTAACATGAATGAAGTGATGCTCATCATTGGAGTGGGAAGCACGGGACTTCACGGTCTTCTAGCTCCAGCTGTCTGTCAGTCATGCCGCTTGCCAGAGTGAACACACAGCTGGTGTGAGCTGACAAATGCAGTCAACACCCAACAGAGGGGAGCAGTACCAGAGACACATCTGGTGTATTTGAGCTGTTAGGACTCTAATGGACTAGAAATCTGACAAATCCCTTCTTTTAGTATAGGAGATGTAAACATGCATTGATATTACAGGTCAGCACACATTCCCTCTATCTGCTGCACTGAAGTCAAAAGTGTACAATCTCGCCTGAGCCCCGGCCACATCAGTGTGAGACTCAAATTACACTGCATGTCACTTTTCAGAAAAAGCATGACAGAAACAGCATGAAATCTTAATGGTTTTCAGACAGAAGCAGTCTCCTAAAATTCTACTATTGTGACAAATATATTCGATGAAGGTTTAATAGCTCCTTTTCAGAGCGGCTTTCCTGCCTAATCAGAAATTGATCTCCTGCTGGGCGGGACGAAAAGTAGAAGTCAGAGTGAGCAGAGCAAACAAGAAGCTACAGGGGAAAATGTGACACTACATAGATGTTTTCTGTCCTTGTGTTTTTTACAGCTACTCCATGCATTCATCACATTTCAGCCTTTATAGCAACACTTCATTTCTTGTAACTCCTTTGATACACTCTCTGCTTACTGTGAAATGGGATAACTCTTACATTTTTTATAGTATAATTGGTATAATAGTGGACCTTGAAAATTCTCCAATAAGAGAAAATGGAAGAATGCTTCTTGATATGATTCCACTTCTTCACAATCCCAGTCCAACATTACATCATTACTCCAGTAAATCAAGAGCTAGAGGAAGAATACTATTCATATATTTTATTAGGTTACTTTTTAAGCTCTTTGTTATCTGGGCTGCACGAAATGGCCTAAAATTAATACCTCAATATTTTTTGGCTATATCTTGATACACGATATATCTCAATATTTTGATTTCTCATGTAAATCACCATATTAAATGTTCAGTTCAACCCTTTCATTAATAAAATGATAAAAATAATGATTCAAACAGACCTTTCAGTCAGATTTATACAATTTGCAGCCAAAAAGGTAAAATTCAAAATCAGGTCAAGTTTAACAAACCACACTTTATATAGTTACATATTTTTAGTTCCATAAAACATTTCATACAAATTTATTAATCTGGTTGAATGTATCACATGACTGTCTTAAAAGATTTCCAAAATGACAACCATGAAGACCAAATATAATGTGAAATTAACATAAACTAAAGCTGTGGATGACTTCACTTCCATAAATCAGCTACTTGTTTATATTTGCTGCTGAATGGACTCTGTTTGTGACTTCTGTCTCTGAGTCTGGGCTCTTTCCGAATTTTTGTGGTGTGATGTTAGTTTTACAGTATGCTCTTATTTTGAAGGACACACAGGAAGTTAGTTGGGCAATAAAACGGGATGTATGAATGCTTCGTAAAACGTCTGTGGGAATCTTTAACGTGCAACACGACAGTTTGAGGATTCTCTTCCTCCTTCTGTTTACTTTGCAGCTCAGAGTTTTATTTTTGGTCTGTTATTGGACGTTTGTGTACGTTTGTGGTGACGCTGCAAAACTTAATTTGTTCTCTAAAACCATCTCAACTTGCAGTTTTTTGATATTCAGCTATAAATAACGCCATATAAAGCTCATGCAGAAGGAAACTGAACCTTAAGAACATGTTGAGAAACAGCGCCTTTTCTCTTGTCTCCCAATAAAAATCACGCATGCGCGGGAGAGTTTTCTGGATGGACGTGGGAGTGAGCTGTTTAGTGTGAGAAGCAGCAGCAGACAGTGAAAGAAACGCAACTTGATGGTCGCGATATAGTCATTTTATACATCCCACGTGCAACAACCCGCAATATATCAAGTATATTGGAAATGTCCCCCTGCCTTAAGTTTAACATTCATCAACTGTTGTATTCACTGTTGCCAACTCAGCGACTTTCTCGCTAAATCTGGCGACTTTCCAGACTCCTTGGCGACTTTTTTATGTCAAAAGCGACTAGCGACAAATCTAGCGACTTTTTCTGGTGTAATAGGCGACTTTTCTGGTGTTTGGCAACTGACGTGAAAGTGTGTATCATTCTGCAGTCACCATCCTCATTGAGCAGCGGGTTCTGCCGTGAGCCCCTCCCTCGTGTTAAAGCATTCGCAGGCGGTCGGTCTCGACTCTCGTAGTAGTTGCAGCTGCAGTCAGAGGAGAGGAGACCGCGCATGCGCTAAGCCGCCGCTGGTTTACGGCGCTGGAAGCAGAGGTGGAAGTAGTTCACAGGTACACAGGACCAGGAAGATATTAGAGCGGCTGCTGCTTTAAAGCATTCATTCAAAACCAGTCACAGCCGCACGCTGGGTCGGGAAATTAATTCACTCGCAATATGCAGTCTTGGGAACTACCTTGACTTTAAAAAAAATCCCTTATAACGTATTTCCAATTGTTCCTAAAAGAGCCCGGTAGCCTCCTCTGCGCCCAACCTTCAAAATAATAAAAAAATATCTTATCGTCTCCAAACAATATGAATAAAAATAGAAAGAAACATTGTAAAACAGTCATTTTTTTGTCTAATAACGCAGAGAAACATCGCCTCTTTTTCTCAAAAGAAAATACACTGAAAATGAGTTAGAAATTTAAAAAAAAAAAAAAGATTTTAAACAAGCTGAGAGAGACAAAGATGAATATAAAGGCCAATTTCTGCTGGTTAAAAATAAAGAAAATTAAAAACAGGATTTTTTTTTGTTTTTTTCCCATATTAAGTCGAGACTTTATAATAAAAAGTCAAAATTATCAAGTCTCTACTTTTTTTTTTAATCAAGAAATCTTGACCTTCATCTCATAGTTTCCACTTTTCTCTAAAAATTATGACTTTTTAATCACTCATTTGGAATGACACTGTAAAATGAATCCAATAAAAATCTAATTTGTAGTTCTAAACATTAAGGACGTTTATTATACACTTTTTGTCTCTCCCACAACATTATTCCTTTCTCCTACAGCGTTCCTTACAATAACATACCAATGCCTGATTATGCAAATTAGGCGATGACGTCATCTAGCGACTTCTAGCGACCTTTGGGACAGCCAATAGCTACTTTCTTTGCTGAGGAGTTGGCAACACTGGTTGTAGTGAAAAAGAGAGGAGGCATCAATGGAACAGCACATTATTGATAAAAGCAACAATGTTAACAGTGGTGACCTTTGTTGTGTCAGTGTCTTTATCAAAGGTCTATTCATTCTCTTTAAAGTATCCCTTACTCAGGCCAGTTAATGATCAACTGATCTCTATGATGATAGCAACTTTTAATGCTCTTTACTCAATCTAAGTTCATTTACTCTTAATCCAAATGGTCAACAAATACAGGATCCTTTTGGACTGAAAGTTCTGCAATTGCTTAAATAATCATTATTAAAGTCATGTTCATACATCAACTAAAAGTGAGCAGCAGTTTTTTTTTTCTACCACACATTACAAAGATCAGACTTAGCTTGATGACTGACTACCTGATCAAACATTAAATGATGTTACACTGCTTGCGCCCCTGCTTTGTTAATTATTTCCTACTTTACCCACAATCTCCCTTTGATCTCTTCGATGTAAAACCCCGCTCTCTACTTTTAGCTGCCAATGTTCAGAAGTGTGGTGTTGAATACAAACCAGGCAGAAAAAAAACAAGATGAGTGGTGAAATAGTTAAAAGTGCAAAAAAAAAAAAAAAAAAAAAGAAAATCCCAGCATGTGTTTTGCTGTTAGCTTTAATTTAGGGGCCATTTCTAACACTTGAAAGTAAGTGAGGCACTGTGTGGTGTAACAGATGCTAAGCGATGACACTGCTGCGTCATTTTGACCCAACAAGAAAAGTCTGTGCGGAGTTAAAGCTCAAGAATCTGACATCTGTGAGTTCACATAATGTCTTCAAACAGGAGGCGGGTGATTGGCAGAAACCTGAGATGATAGCCACATCTTGTTTTTGTTGACAGAATATGGGCATGTTTTCAGTTGAAGGCATGGGCTGTTGTCGCAGATAAGTTTGACATAATTCATGTTTTAACTTTAAAGAGGGGGTACTCTGCTCTCCCATATTATAAAAAAACAATAAATAGAAATGTTAGATGCTCATACAAAGTGTGTTTAATCAGTTCATTGTACTTTTGAGGGACTGGCCTCAAACACCAAGGTCTGCCCATAGCCCTGCCCCTTGACAGGCCTTCAGACAGCAAGCCAATCAAAGTGAATGGGGTGGTGGAGTGTGGACTTTTTAAAAGAAAGCAACTATAATGAAGCATTCCAGTGTGTGAGAATAATTGGGATCTTTTTTTAGGTGAACAGGTAAAGCTCCTTGGGTACCAGACTGAAAGCCTAAAACACAGCACCACCTCCACAGTACCCCCTCTTTAATGTTTATGAGGTAGGTCACCTCAAGTCAGTTATTTCAGTAGTTCAAAAAGGGATGCAATCTTGAAAAATTTCCTTCATCTTGATTTTTAAAGTGTCGAATGCAGTGTTTTTCAACCTTGGGGTCGTGACTCCATATGGGTCACCTGAAATATTGAGGAATTGGGAAAAAAAAAGGCTGAAGTTTTTTCTTTTTTTACTAAGTGTTATACTTTGTAAAATAAAGAACAACACAAAAAATGAAAGCAACTGTTTTTTTAACTTCACTTTCTGGAATACAACTCTAATTGGAATATAATGTAGCATATAAAAACATGTTAGCCAGCGCATCTTGACTGACAGCAACAATCACATGACTCTACAGTTCCCACATCTTGAGTTCCCTCAAGTTTAAAGTCAAATTTATGAGATGAGTAAAAATTTGACTTTTTATCTCAAAATTTCTACATTTCTATCTCAAAATTTTGAGTTTCTAATCCCAAAAGTTTGACTGCATATCTCTTAATTTCTACTTTTTTTAACCCCACAATTTGACCTCGAAACTCATAGTTTTGTTTTTTCTCATTATTTTGACTTTTTTTCCCTCTAAAACCTTGACTTTTTATTTCCCCATTTCTACCTCATAATTTCGACTTTTTATCCTATAATTTTGACTCTTTATGTCCAAATTTGACTTTTTTTCTGAAATTTTGACTTTTTATCTGAAAATGTTGATAAAGAAACATTGAATCCTGATGCCATTGAGCCTTTCAAAGCAAAGAGGAGATGCTGAAATGTCAGCTGTATGGTATTGTCCTGTTAGCTGAGGGTATAAAACCCATCCAGTTTAAAAGATGCTTTGAGACAAAGGATATGAACGAACCAAGATATATATATATATATATATACATATACATATTAACTATGGAGAAAAAATGTCTGTGGAGTCGTCAGAAATTTGTAATGTCAAAATAAGGGTCATGGCTCAAATAAGGTTGAGAACCACTGGTTGAATGTGATGTATCAAGTATCTATAACAAATTTATGCTTTCATGTGAATGATTTTCTCACTTATCTGCTGCACTAGTAACAGAGGGACAGTAGAAGCTTGAAAAAAATGCAAGAACCCCCTCTTTAATTTTGGGTCAGGTCGGGTCTAATATTTTCATGTGTGGGTGAATGTCATTTTTTAAAGTCAAGCCCGAGCGGCAACCTCCGGTCTGAAAAAATGAGACAACACGGAAGTGCTAAAAAGCTGCTGTTCCTCAAGTGACCGCTTGAGGCTGGCTCCAGAAGCACCGGAAGTACTGTACAAGCAGACGGGAAAAAGGCCATTTTCAGAGCCGTGATCGGCGTATTTAAAGCCTGGTACAAACTCTGTCTCCCGTCTGGATCGCTAATTTTGCTAACGGCTCCCACTGTGAGGGGGGTGAATTTTTTTTCTAACTCGGCCGTTTGGAAGATATTAGGACTAAGAGCTTACCCAATCAGAGCCACAGCACAGATCACGTGACTGACGGGCGCCCAATAGCTGTGAGTTTGGGCACTCGTCACTCGTCCCATTTCCAATATGGCCGCGCCCGTCATTTAGCCTCAAAACAGAGCTGCAGTAACAGACGGGTGACGTCACGGAGACTATGTCCATGTTTTATACAGTCTATGGTCAAGCCCTCCAAAGACTCTGGCCTGTGCCAAACTTTAACAAATGTTTAGCTGAAAACAAACCCCTTTAAGCCTTTTTAAATCCTGGAGGCAGCCTCAGAACATAGATGCTTGTGATGACAGTTTTCAGGGGCATCATCAAAAAAGTAATAATCTAGTGCAGGTCTTTAAATTGAAAAACAAACACTAGGTTTAGAGGTGTCTTTTTTGTCCTGTTTGTGCACTCTCTGTACCTGGCATGGCATGGACCAGGTCCCCACAGAGCACCATGAACTTTGGCCTGGGTGTGAGCTTGTTCACAGCCTCCACAGCCCGTTTGGTGAGTTCAACCTCCTCAGCCCATTCGTCACCTCCGCCTTCGTGGTCCCCCACCCTCCATGCCTTCATGAGGCCGAGCTGTGGGTCTGCGGCCTGGATGAAGCAGAATGGTCCCGTCCACCTTCGCTCCACATCTGGAAAAAAAAAACAGTAAACAAGAATGGACTAGTGATGTGTCGTTCATGGACGATTCATTCAAAATGAGCGAATCATCTGGGTGAACGAACTGAACTGAATCACTTGTTTGGAAAGATTTGTTTAACCGAATCACTTACTTGGAAGGATTTGTTCATTTACGAACTGCAGTTGCACTTCCCTCTCTTGTCTCTGTCTCTCTTGACCATTAGAGTTGCCTAGGCCCTCAGCCCCAAGCTTGTTTCAGCGCATTAAATTTTGAGTGACAGGCGGAGCTGCAGAGAGGAACTGAATGATTCGGCGAACAAATCTTTTGAACAAATCCCTTTACTGAACGGATTCTAATGATTCAGTTCAGTGAAAAGAACCACTTTACCCGTCACTAGAAAGGACTGAGCGCTTTGCTTCAGGACTCTAATTGTCTCAACCTGCTCACTATACATCCCTCCTCTCTCAATAATAACCAGGTCGCCATTAATCCTCTCCGTAAATCTGTTTCCAGAACAAAGTTTTTATTAGCAGCTGACCTTTTGATGTACCTTGCGGGTATTACTGTCACATTCGTGCAGCATCTTAACCTTTTCATTAAAATCTTTAGGTCACGCAGGATGTTTGCACAGAACGCTGCACATTAAAGCTTTAGGGATTACGTGTCATTACAACTTCTATCACTCAGTTAGCATAAGAAAAGCAGAAAAAGGATCAGGGTTGAGGAGCAGGAACCAAACATTTAGGCCGTGTAATGTGCAGCCTTTTGTTGGAGTATTGAACGCTCACTTCCTGTGACCAATCCTGAATAATCAACAAATGAACCACAAGTGTTTTGTATAATCCCGATGTTACATAACACAAAGGCCCTGCAATCTAATCACCCTCCAATATTCATTAATGAGGCAAAAGACAGAAGCAGACACTCAGCACGGATACTGTCGACAAGGTTTGACATAAAGGGCAGAAGAGAGAGTGTTGTAGAAAAGAGAATCATCAACCTCTGAGTGGAGAGTTTGTTGTTCATATCTTCAACATCAGACCCATGAAAATGTTAGTCTACTGACCAGATTAGAGTTATCTGTGGACTACTTCCAATAGGTTTTGAATTTTCTTCAAATTTCCCCCAACAGATGTCAAAATGATCAAATTAACCTTTTTCCTCTAATGAAAACAGCCTAGGTGCAAACTTAAAGAGGGGGTATATTGCCTCCCCATATCCTTAACATGGGTAATTTCAACTCTTTATCTAATAATTTGACTTTTTATCTGAATTTTTGACTTTTTATCTGGGAATGTTGATAAAGAAACCTTGAATCTTGACGCTTTTGAGTCTTTCAAAGCAATAAGGAGAGGCTGAAATGTCTGCAGTGTGGCATTTCCTGTTTGTTGAGAATATGACAGCCAGTTTAAAGATGCTTTGAGACAAAGAATTTGAAAAAAATTAAATATATATAAGACATATTAACTCTAGAAAATAAATGTCTGTAGAGTTGTCAGAAATTTGTAACCTCTTTCCTCTAGTGAAAACAGTCCAGGTACAAACTTAAAGAGGGGCTATTACGCCTTCCCATATCCTTAATATGGGCATGAAGTAATAATGCTGGGTGGTCATTCTGAGCATGTGCAAAATTTTCAAAATGCTTTCCATATGTTGTGGAAACCCCTGGGAACCATAACAGGGTTCTATCTATACATTGTAAAAAAAAATGGTCGGTTCTCAAGAAAGAAAAAAACAAACACAATATTTTTGCAGGGTCTCAAAAGACTTGCATAAATGATGAGGTCATCACCCTCTAACTGGTTAATGACACTCAAGAGCTGTGGGCCTCTGATATGAAGGTCTACCCATAGTTCTATCTTTCAGAGGGCTGGCCAATCAGAGGAGAGGGGGATTCATGGAGTGGGGTGTCTTAAAGAGGCATCAGTGTTAAAATAAGATTTTTCAAAAACCCCGATGTGAGAAAAAATTGTGATTGTATTGAGCTGTAAATCTTGCAAAGCTGTTTTTTTGCACAAAAAAAAATGAAAAAGACTTAAATCAATTTCATCATCTCAACTGGTTCTATGTAAATGCACTGAGTTTGTCAAATAAATATATTTAAATCTCTTAACAGTGCAATATAATTACAACAAAAGACCTCTATACAACTGCACATTTTTTAATCTCATGCAAGTTTCCTTTTTTGTTTCTTTTTGCTACACTTTAGAAATTTTGTTGTACAACTGTATAATGACAATAAAGGCATTCCATTCTATTGTATTCGATTAAAAGCAATATTTTTTCAAGTTCAACATAGTCCACTCTCAAATTATTGCTTTCAACCAACCTCATGCATTTATGTGGGACCAGTTGACATAAAAAATTTAACTTAAGTTAATAATTCATTTTTTTTAGTGTGACAATACCCCCTCTTTAATCAAGTGTCTTATTAACGGAATGACAATAGGTAGATTATAAAGACCAGATTGAAATAAAAAAAAATCTGATGAAGAGAATGTTGGTAAACTGTTTGATATTTGTAGGACACTGTGGTTAGGTTATATTCCATTGGAGTGAGGGATATAAAGAAAAAAAAGGTAATTTGGTCTGTATCTGCCATCAGGAGCAGGTTATTACTCACTGTTGGTATCAGCTCTAAATCCATATGAATCAGCCCTTATACAATCTGTGTTCAGCATCACTGTTGCCTCATTCTCCATGAACCTCCTCCCTCACATGGAGCAAAGGCCACTAACTCTTCTGAATCCTCTCTGATTAACATGCAATCCATGTTATCTCCCTCCCAAAAGGATTCTCAATAATTCTTTCCTCCTGAGAAAAAAAAAAAAAAAAAAGAACCACAAAAAGAGGCTTGTTTCTCCCTGGGAACCAGAGCAGCTAAAATCCTTACAATGATCCCGTCAGAGTGAGTGACAGGATAAAACAATGAGAGGAAATACAGTCGACTTTTACAACCGTACTCATCATGATTACTTCAATCTAATTACTTTAAGATGACTTTTGATTCAATTAAACTGGCAACAATGTTGAATAATGACAACAGAGTGAAGACCACAGAGGAAAGTTTAATTTGAGAGCTCCTGTGATTTGAGGAGATTGTAAAGTTTCCTCCAATGTGAGCAACCACACATTCCAAAGTCTTCAGGAGAGAAAGACCGCACCCACCACTACTGAGGCAACTTTACTGGGCAACATGGCATTATTTTTTCTGTTATCAACTCATTGGCTGCCATTGACGTCTCTGGATGTCTGTTATGTTCTTCAATGGGACGATCTGGCGGAGCTTGTTTATTAATATCAGGCTTTTAAAATAGTGCACTGATGAACTCACTAGTGTTTGAACGTGAGCGAATCAATCCAAAATATCAATTTAATGATACGAATGTTGGTATCGGTATGATCAATACTTATGCCATGAGATCAAGTCTTAAATTTTACTTTCTCTTTCTCTTCTGTATGTGTGCTCCCAAAGATATGTATAAGAAGGCTAGATGTCTCATGCGCGCTGTAAGCCAATGGGAAGTAACATCATCACATGGCGGCCATCTTGGAACAGGGCTGCTTGATCACTCATTACATTACAGACAATGGAGCACGGACTTTGAAATAACTGTAGATTGCTCAATTTTAGCTAATTAACTTGGAAACTTAAGAATAAACACTATCAGTACATTGGCGATTTCTATTTCTATGATTCTGTAATGGTTCATCTATATGTGCAAGCTATTTAATGAAAATGATATCTTAAATGCTAATATAAATTAATTGCTGCTATACTTAAATATTCAATTTACTTTTTTACTACAAAGCAGGGAAAAAATAAAGCACATGATAATTTTCAGATTGAAAAAAAAAACAGTTTTTTACTTTCATTCATGAACAGAAAGTAGTTTTAGTGTTATTTTGATTAATTTTGATGAACTGCTCTTCCTTGTAAAAAGCACCAGTATCAGTATTGATATCAGTGATAATGGCTCTGTATGTACTTGGCACTGGATCCATACCAGTTTTCCAGTATCATACACCACTGCCCCTGTAGGTGGCAGCAGTGCTAACTTTGGATGAGAGATCAGCAAAGATTATGAGAAGAGATGACATACAGACAACACCCAATGTTGCTAGTCAGAAAAGTTCAGGAACTCACACTTCAACAGAGTATGTGTCATAATCGTGAGCTAAGATTACGGAGATCATGCAGAGGATCAGATGATGGAGCTTCAGAGACGAGCGCCAAAAAGCAATTTAAGCTGTTTTAAATGATTTTTTGGTTTGTCAAGAAAAAAGGTGATAAAGTTTTTCCATGCTTTCTTCAAGTCTGTTGTGTTAATTATCTCATTATTCCATACTTTTTTATTACAATTGGGGTTTATGGTGCCATTTTTTGTTCCGCATCTTACATGTTGTTGGTATCAATTGGTATTTTAATAGGGGATAATGCTTTTTTCATTATCCTTATTTTGAATAAGAAAACCAAATATGGAGAAGGAAATAAGGACTCTTGTAAATAATAATAATAATAATAATAACTCTGATTTCACATACAGGTATATCTCCAAAATTAGAATATCACAAGAAGGTTGAATATTTTTTATCACTTGTTTCAGAAAGAGAAATCCAGATACGATGTAGACTCATTTAACACACAGTGAATTATTTCAAGCCTTTATTTCTTGAATTTTGATGATTATGGCTTACAGATGATAAAAAGTCAATATTCAGTGACTCAGAAAATTGGAAAATCACAAAAGATCAATGAAAGAGAAAATTTAACAAGAAATGTCAGGCCCCTGATTTGCATATGGTGGTAATACACATCTCTGCAGAGTTTCTACTAAGACATGAAGATCTACTACTCTTTGTAAAGGTGTGCTTTTGAATCACAAAGGCACGAAAGTGCATGAAAGTGCATGCACATAGAAGTAAATGTGTGTGTGAGTCCTAAACTCCTGAGTTAATAACCATCTTCTTTGAGGGCCTCCAACAACAGACACAATCTGTAGACATTGAGTAAAGCCATAGGGCACATTTCTATGCATCCTCTAAGCCTTTCACTACAAAGAACATACTTTACAATAGAAAGTTGCCTCCTGAAGAATGTCTGAACTCGGTGGCTGTTTTCGAATTTGCATACTGTACTTGCAGTATTTGCCCAAAATGCAGTATGCGAACAAATGCAAAAGTTGCAGTTTGCCAAAACTACCCGGATGACCTACTGATCCGGAAAAATGTCTCAGTAAGCACCAGACCAGTCTACCTGGCACACTGTTTACCACAATGCAAAGCACCTGGCCGCAGGTCTGAATTGAAAATGACGGAAACCGGAGAAAGTCTGGGCGAAGCAGCGGAACAATTCAAGTGTGAACCCTAAAACATCTTTTGTGAGGCACTTCCATTGTGTACATTTTCCTATGAACATATTTGAAATCATACGTTCATTATCAGAAGCAGCTTTTCCATCATCTCTAAAAATAAAAAGACAATCCACTCCAGATTATTTTCAATGAATAACATATGGTTTAATATTAAAAATCAAATAAGATTAATTTTGCTGCAACATCCACATTTAAACAAAGACATCCTCTGCAGTTATTACAAAAGATCAGAGGTCTCCTGGTAAAACTAATGCAGTTTAAAGCACTGGGACCTAGAATTCTAACTTTTCCCTCCAAAATTTGGTGGTTTCTTTCTGGAGAATGTGTTGATTCAATATTTATTAAGTTGCCATAATATAATTTAATAATATTAAATGATAATAAAGTCAAGAAAACAATCCATTATCTTTACTTCCACATTCCTCAAACTGGAAATCAGTGTAGCAAACTGCAAAACAGACCAAACAGAACATACTACATACTGCATCCAAATACAGTATGCAGTATGCAGTGCCTACTACATACTTCATTAGAATGTAGTATGTAGTAGGCATATTCTAAACAACCTGAATTTTCAGTCTCCTTCCATAACAGTTTCTTCCAGGCTGAACAGACATGAGAAGTCGAACCAGATCTCCACATGACAGTGTGTGATTGTCATTACACTGGGGCTGAAATACACGTTCATGCAAAATACAATGTAGTCAGCTCTTCTGTTTCTGTGTAACTTGGAGTAATAAGTGACTACAGGTCATGTTTTTTTGCTTCAGAACTTCCCCAAAATGCAGAAGTGTGACTTCTTATCGATACGTCACTCGTGCCAAAGGATTTACAGGAGTCAACTTATTCCATTTACGAAGTTTTTATACATGGACTGTTTCTACTACAAAGTAGATACAGTCAAATGAGTTAAGCACTTCTACACAGCAATAATAATACACATTGTAATAGTTTTGCGGCACTTTATGAACGTAATAAAGCGACTAGAGGTACAGAACACTATCGATTCATGCGCCGTTTATTTCATAACACCGGTTAGCTAGCTAACTATACTTGGTACACCACAGCAACCCGGTTACTAACACAGAGCTACACACAAGCTGTCAATGTCCTGCGTTAACTGTGACTATTCACAGAGCATTAACCTCCCCACAGCAAACACTTGTGTAACAACAGTGTCAGAGGCAGCTTTAGCAAACACATTAGCCTGAGTGAGCGCTGAAAAGTGCGTCTAAATCAACCGCTACCTTCAGTCAGTCCTCTGAACGTCCGCTCTTTAGCCCTGAGAAAGATGTCTTCATTTGCAGCCATAACTCAAACGGTGAGAGTTGTTCCCACTAGAAACTGTTTTGGTGACTCCACAGCCTGTCAGCGAGCCACAGTGCGGTGTTCGTTGTGGAGCTGTCGGGTGGGTGTCCCCACCTGTCTGTGACGCTGTGTCACTATCGACAGTCGATTACACCGCCTGTCTGTGAAGGCGTGGGACTGTCTGTGGAGCAGTGAGCGTGGATGACAGCACACAGGCTGTCCCAAACTCACATCCACTGAGCCAATACAGGGGCGTCACCAGGGGATCTGGGGGATGGGGGCATGGGGTGGGGTGGGGTGGGGACCTAATACTTTTACCATCCCCCTCCCCCCTTTTTTTGAATGAATGTAGGCGAAAATGAATGTACAATAACATTACATCTAACATTTCTCAATATTTTTCATACATATAATGAAATCACATCCATGCCAAACCCACCTACCCACCTACCAAGGCATCACTGTCAACTGTTACTGCAACTTACATCTGGTAAACAATCATTTTACAGATGTATGTTTACAAAATAGAAATAATTTTTTTAAACAAAATGTAATAAAAATAACAGTATAACAATTAAGAAAGAGTTAAATTAAGTGATGGAATATACACTTTAAAATAGTTAACTGAAATTTTTAAAAAAAATGGTAAAGGTGAAAGGGAAGGTAGTGCAGCTGGGCTGCCAAATTATTTCCAAATTAGCATGATTTTAGTGGAGTGTAATCATATGGAGATACAAATTACATATAAACAAATAAAGGCACAAATATACAGAATAATTTTTTAAAGTTAAAATTCAGTTATAAACTTGGTTGGGAAATTAAAAATGTTCAGACATTCATATCTAAAAAATGTCCACTAAGAAGGAATGTTATTCGCCAATAAGTAACATGACCCAACTTAAACTTAACAACGACCCAGTATGTAGTGAAAATTTGCGATTTAAGAACTTGTCAAAAATGTTACAAAAGTGCCAAAATGCAACAAAAAGAAAGTAATAAAAGCCTAAATGTAATAACTGACTCACACTTATAACAAACTGTTGCACTTTGGGCAAAAAGCTATTTTGTTTTGGGCTCAGAATCTGTTACATTGTAGATCAGTTATTACATTTTAGGTTTTGTTAAAATTATTTAATGACATTTCAAGCTTAAAGCTTCAAGCCTGAACTTTAAGTTTTGATTTCATTTTTCAAATGATTAAAATTTTGGCCCTGATTTAACATCATAGAGATGGCCTCACACTTTGCCCCCACTTACCGAGCGTACCCCTGGTAGCCACGCTGCTCACTGGGGCGTGTGGGGAAAGTGAGTGAAGAGTTCAGAAAAAGATATCAAAAATAATAGTGCAAGCTACTTCTTTATACAGAGCTTACAGCAACTGGCATAAATTGAAAGTTCCTCACAAGACCTTTGACCTGATTACAGATTCAAATATCTAGAATATAAAGGCAGGTTACTTGTGGTGCAGCTTCATAGCTTTATTTATTTATACACGTCACACTGAAAGTCAGGCATCAGGTGGGATATAATGTAAAAAGCAAGATTAATAACCTGAATAAGAACTGCTCATAAGGTTGGCTTTTATAGATGAAATGGTAATTTTATTCAGTAGATTGTGAATGAAAATTTTTTTCAACTTTACAGAAGAATGAATAAAGTGTGAAACCCAACAGTTTAATTGGTTATGTAAGAGGCTGAAACTTATAATGAAAGTTAAAATACCTCTTTATGATGTGAAAAGAAGAGAAGGCAATAAGCACAAAGACTCTCTCTTCTTTAAATATAAAGTTATTTTATTATGTCCAGAATCATCAGTGCCCTTGGTGAAGTGCCAAATGAATTGACTGCATTCTGCTGAAACAGCTCTTATGTGACATTTTCCACAGCAACAATTCTGAATGACAGACAAAAGCAGAATATATTTTTTCTTTTTTGTACTCTTGGGTTCTGAGTTGTTGTTTTTTTTTCATGTGGTTATAAGACAGACTGAAATTTCAAGTGATGCCACCTGATGATCCATTTTCCAAAATACAAACACAAGGGCAGGCATATCTTTTTTAATTTTCTAACGCCTGTAACAGCTATGGGGGTGGATGTCAAATGATGTAATTTACAACACATTACAGACATAAACCTTTCAAATCTTTTCACCACAAATATCTTTGATTGTTCAGAGGAGCAGGACTACGTGTAAAAATGTCAGGAAACAGGATTTTCTCACACAGGTTCAGGACAAGATGAGCAACACATAAACGATATCATGGTGACCACAGGGGGCGACAGATTAAATGCAAACACCTTTTTTTTATTTGGTACCTTTCTATCATCTTACTTTTTCAAACAACAGAATAACTGTGTTAATTGTTTCTGGTCTCACATTTCATTTCGAAAAAGTTAAGCTTCTTTTTTTTGTTGTTATGCTGTTATTTAATGTTTTTTGTTCAGAAATTGTGGCCACAATTTTGATTGAAACAAGCTCTTGGAACATAGTAATTATAATCACACAAATGCTAATATTGTACTTTAAATTTATAAATGAATACATATACAAATGGTTTGATAGAAAATTAAAATATATTAAAAATCAGCACAAAGCTTTTAATCATTTAGAAATATACACCTATAAATACATACAAAGATACATGCATACCAATATATAAACATACACACATACAAATGTTCAGTGCGTATGTGCATATGTACATTAAGTCTTACATACACAAATCTAAGAAAACGTATTCTTACATTTCCTTAAAAATGAATATAAATGTATGTACCGTTATTTGTTAAGTCATGTAAATGTGCATACATACTCATATATCTGAATACATACACATACTTACACATACATACATACTTACATACATACATGAATACAGACATACATACATACATACATACATACATACATACATACATAAATACAAACATACATAAATACATACTTTCATATATAGATGTATTCAAAAACACATATGTACCTATATAAATACAAAGAATCATACATAACCATATACATGCATATTTACGTACATACACACATACATACCTATATTTACGCATACATTCACACTTTTACAATGAAGTACATTGAGATAGTCACACACAAATACCTTAATTCCTGTTTACATACCCAAATGAATACATACACGTATGTATATACACATACATACATAAATACATGTAGAAGAAAATGCTCTATAGAGGCCCTCTTCTTAAATCAGACTTTCATCATCTCTTACATCATACCAAAACCATCACACCCTTTTAGCCAAACCTTATTCTTTAACATTCAGGGAAATTAGAGCCTGTAAATATTAATCTTCCTCTGATTTAATTCCCAATTCTCTTTGGTGATTTACAATGGGAAGCTTATCAGTTGGGAAAATGGCCATATGTTCCAAACAACACTGGAAATGAGTAATTACATGGATTGTCATTAATCACAAACAGTACCACGTTTACAGATAAATCTGCTGCAAAAAGGACTTTTAAAGCAGAGTGTTTGCTTTGCTTACCAAGCACACAGCTCCAATAAGATGATGTTTTATAAACTGAGCTAAATTATTTAGCATGTGTGTCCTTGTTCTCATCAAGAGATAAACTTAGATGAAGGCTGAGGTCTCTTTTCTGCAGCTATTATCTAAGGCTCAGGGTGACTTTTTTTTCTTTGTTGTCACAAATAGAAATACTTCATATGTTTTCAAAAGAGTTGTTTTATATGTTTGACCCCTTTAAGGGCGGGATTTTACATACTTTACAATGAATCCAGGCATTAGAGAAAACACACTGCATCTTTAGGTGTGGTGTGTTTTTGTTGACTTCAAGAGCATTTGTGTAACTTCACAACCTGTTGCATTAAAACAGCTGCTTCTTGAGTTTCCATGTTTTAAATGTTGTCAAAACACATTCACTTTACATTTTAAAAAAATTCAGAAGGAAATTTCAGCTGGAACACTGTAAAATGTGACAAGTTGAACTTACTTGAAATAGCGATTGCACTGAAAAGATAAGTAGATATAAACAATAATCTTAAGTTAAGGTAACTAGATATGTGCGTGTTAAGCTTTCTTAACATCTAATTACATTTACTTAATTTTGTTTTTGATCTTTCTAAATGAAATAAGCCAAGTTAGTCTGACTGAACTGAGGAGTTTTTTACTCAGTGCAAGGAAACTAGAAACCAATTGCACTAAAAAAAGTCAGGTAAGCAGAACAAAGAATGAAAAGTTTGCTGGTTTCTTTTATTCTTGAAACAAAATACAATGGTTTGGATCTAAAGAGCAGTCCTAGAGTCTGATCTACTCTAATACAGGTTACTCTGTCTGTCACAAAAACAGAGAGACAGTATTTCCTCCTCTCACAGTAACTTTCATAGAGTACACTGTAAAATAAAAATGGTTGACTTACCTTATTTTTTTTTTTTCCAAAACTCAAAAAGAAAGTGTGAGTACATCATATTTACAGGAATTTTGAGCTCTGCAGACAAAACATCTTTTTTTTTTTTTTTTTAACTGGCATCTTAGACAGCTAGTTTATGCCATGGAGCTTAGACAGTTGGTCTATGCCAGTGATTCTCAAATGGGGGTACATGGGAGTACTGCAGGGGGTATGTATTTATGTTAAAAAAGTAAAAGAAAAAGGAAAAAAAAAGTTGCATCAGAAAAAAATTTAAAGATTCTGATTAAAAACAACTATCAACAGAAATTAAGGGGGAGATAAGTCCAGGAAAATAGAAATGCACTAAAAATCATTTGTTTTATTTTTTTTACCTTGATACATTTTGATGCTTCTTTTTGAATGAATGACTTACAAAGGGTGGGGTTGGTTTTAAATGGGAAGAGAGACAAGGAGAGGAAAAGAAAATGCACTAAAAAATGTGATTTAAGTTTTGTAACCGTATAACATTGTGATCCTTCTTGTTTGACAGAAATAAACTGATTTGCTCCTTGGGCCATCAAAGGTACAAGATGCCTCAATATTTAATTAGTTCTGAAAAATACTGCCCTACAAAAGTATAGAATTTAGTTATCTTTTATTTCAATGATACTATGACTGTATACATGCATAGGCCAACATTTATTCATGTTATTTCCCATATTATTTCCTGAAAATTATTCGCAGCTATACAAGGGGGTACTTGGCTTAAATTGTTTTTGAAAGGGGGTACACAAGCCAAAAAAGTTTGAGAAGCCCTGATCTATGCCATAGAGCCAGATTGGCTGGCTGATCTACGCCATGTATTGTAGGCAGTGTACGCCACAAGGAGTAGACAGCTAGTCTATGCTATGTAGTGTTAACAGCCAGTCTACGCCATTTGCTTAGACAGTCAGTCTATGCTGTGGAGCATAGACAGCTGGTCTCTGCTGGTGCAAAGACAGCCAATGACACATGCATGACATGTCAATATTACAGTAGGGTCTCATGGTCACTGCGTTGTAACTTTTGTGTTAGAAATCACAAAGGCATTCTGGAAAAAAAACAAAAAGCTGTAGCTTTGCTAAACAGACGAGTAATAGTTGCACTTAAGTTACAAAGTTTCACAGCAGTGAGCGTCTTGCAAATACACACTGTAGGGTCTGAACAGCTGTTAGTCTAGGTTATTGGTTTGTTACTACTGTAATGAGGGGAACTGTAGACATGGAATTTTGATTCACTCAACTTTGCTTGCTTTGTACAAGAGGTGATTAGTCAGTTGACAATGATTGATCAAGAAGAAAGAATACTCATTGATCCGGAACAGTTGATTGAGTCAACTCTGACTGTACACTGTAGGGGGCTGTCCCGTGGAATTTTGTTTACTTTAACCTTGACTGTATATAAAGCCACACGATTACACCATCTGGAGAGAACGTCACAGAGAACCTTCTCTCCATGCTGCATGATTAAAGGCTCTGATTCATCACACTGGAATTGTAGATTTTTTTAGTTCAACAAGGGAAATTTCCCTGACAACATTCATGCAACAACTGTGAAGTGGTATTGGTTAGTGATGGGTGTGGCAGAAGTACAAGTTAAAACACTGAATTTCACTTCTATGAGAAATATTCAGTTCTAATCTTTTAATTTGTGTAAAATGAGTAAAAGTATAGGTGATGGAGAAATGCTGTATTGCTATGCTTGTAATCTATGTTATCATTCTGACGTCAATGTCACATGATGTCCATTCAAACATGATCTGCCTGTTAAATGCAGAGTTTTACATGACTAATGACTATACGATCACGCCCAGGTGATGATTTCACTGTGAATAAAAGAGCTGAACAACAGGGAAGTTGCTATAGCTAGTAGGAGTCAGGGTGCTGGATGCACCTCTGATCAGACTTCCCTTTTGCAAAAGCATTAACTGAGTATTGTGTCTGGAGCTTCTTTCAACACCCGCAGCAGCTGATAGTCAGTTGGGTGCTTGAACCCAACATTTTGAAAGTCAAGTATTCCAACTTTTTTAACAATGGAGTACAAGGGACTTGTTTTTGATGTCTGAAACAAATTACCAAAAACTGAGTTGATTCATCTCAGTATTTCTGAATCAAATTGATGCTTGTGTCTGCAGTGAGGCAGTCTGCACTGTTCAAATTTTCTAGTACATCTACTTCAGAAAATTAAGGCAACTTTTTGCAGAATTTATTTATGTAGCTGAACCAAGATTGCTTCTTGTCTAGCCCACTTGTTTTGTTTTTTCAAAAAAATAAAAGTAAATAAAAAAATTCCAAGTAAATTAACTTGATTTTGTCAAGTGGATTAAGCAAAACTAAACTTTGTAGATATCAATCCATTTTATCAATGTGGCAAATGAACTTTGACGGTCAAACCAACTTACTACTTAATCTTTTGATGTTTTTAATGAAGTTTTGAGTAATAACAGCGTAATTATATAATTTGCATAAAGCATGGAGGGTTGCCAGTCTACACTACTGGGCATAACATCACTTGGCATAGACAGCAGGTCAACTGCATATAGTGTAGGCAGCCAGTCTTCACTGGCATGGACGGCGAGCATAGACGGCTCGTGTGGTTCACCCATGTACAGCAGGCTCTCATGTCCATTGCATGGTAACAAGGTATGGTAGGGAATTAAATTCAGTTTCTGGTTATAGAAATACCAAATGTTACCAGTTAAGATAACGAGATAATCTCATATTGTATGGATGAGCTCAAAAAGATTGCTTCACATTACTTGAATTATCCATGTAACGAAAAAATAAAATAAATCACACTGTGTTTTATTTTGAAGAAATATTTATGACTATACATTTGTGTGAAAACACTAACTTGAACTTTTATTGTTATGTTCAGGGATTCAATTCAGTTAAATTTACTTCACCAGATTTGTTTTCTTTTTTCAGTGTGTGTTGTATGGTCATCTTTAATGTTTGGGATATATTTGAACACAGTGTGGTTGTAGAACAATAATGACGACAGTCCATGTGTCAGAAGACCAAATTCAAGATTTTCGGTTTTTAAAATCCATTCTTTTGCCTTCAGAAGCTCCCCAGCCCCTGACTGTTGCAGCGCACTAAGCTCCTCGTGAGTCCAGTTTTCCTAAAACAATGGCAACCTATGAGTGCAAAACGCATGAAGTGGAAAAAACAGGGGAAAAGGCTCCCACGCGTTTCCTCGATGCCTCACAGAACAGCGTTGTGCGTATTCTGAGTCTTTATCGTAATATGTCACACTGAAGATTCCCCTTTCTCTCTTTCTCTCGCTCTCTCTGGTTCTCATCAGCCCTCGCAGTCTCTCTCCCTCCCCATGTTTCCCTCCTCCTCCTCTCCTTTTTGCGCACTAGGCTCTCCCACCCTCGGCTCTTCTATTCGCTCACTGCGCTCTCATCCTCTGTGCGGCATGTGTCTCTGCCTACTCCTGTGCGTAAGAGCGCACCGTTGGAGAAGTGATGCACTCTTGAAAACGCGAAACCTGAGCCTTCAAATGGCTTTCTGACGAGAGGTGCGCGCACCACAGAACGCGTCAGACACCACTTCATGAGACACTGAGAGGGTATTTTTATTTCTTCAAAGTGGGATTTTTCTTCTTCTTCTTCTTGGATGATGACATGTTAATTAAAAATGTCCATTTGCGCGGATGAAGGTGCGGCGCAATTCGGATGCGTGTTCGTGGACTTTCCATCATACCATGACCGCGCGTCTTTTCTCCTCTCTCCAAGTCTTTTCGTGTCTGCGTGAAGTTAAACGGAGGAGAAAGCACCATGAGAGGAAAATACTTTCTCCTCGGCTTCTTGTTGCTCAAACTTATGGCTCTTGTCTGCAAGGCTGACGGGGAGCCGGGGCTGCTGGGAGGTTTCGTGATGATCGCTACCTCTAACGGCTCCAGAGAGGACGAGAGCGTGTCGGAAGAGACCCCGCACACTGAAGACCAATGCCGGGGTTACTACGATGTGATGGGCCAGTGGGACCCGCCGTTTACCTGCAAAACGGGGAATTATCTCTACTGCTGCGGCACCTGTGGCTTCCGCTTCTGCTGCTCCTACAAACACTCGCGGCTGGATCAGAGCACCTGCAAAAATTATGACACCCCGCCGTGGGTGAAGACTGGGCAGACTCCGTACAAACAAAAGAACAAGCTGCACGACAGCACCAAAGACAAGACAAACTTAATTGTTTATATCATTTGTGGAGTAGTGGCCATTATGGCTCTTGTGGGGATTTTCACCAAACTGGGGCTGGAAAAAGCGCACCGGCCCCAGAGAGAAAACATGTCCAGGTAGGTCTCTCTTTCTCCTCTCTCTCCTCCTCAGCTCCCCCTTCTTCCCTCCCCTCTCTCTCTCTCTCTCTCTCTCTCTCTCTCTCTCTCTCCTCTCTGTGCGCTTGTTTACAAAGAGGCTTNCACTCGCGGCTGGATCAGAGCACCTGCAAAAATTATGACACCCCGCCGTGGGTGAAGACTGGGCAGACTCCGTACAAACAAAAGAACAAGCTGCACGACAGCACCAAAGACAAGACAAACTTAATTGTTTATATCATTTGTGGAGTAGTGGCCATTATGGCTCTTGTGGGGATTTTCACCAAACTGGGGCTGGAAAAAGCGCACCGGCCCCAGAGAGAAAACATGTCCAGGTAGGTCTCTCTTTCTCCTCTCTCTCCTCCTCAGCTCCCCCTTCTTCCCTCCCCTCTCTCTCTCTCTCTCTCTCTCTCTCTCTCTCTCTCTCCTCTCTGTGCGCTTGTTTACAAAGAGGCTTGCAGTAGTAGCCTACGCACACAGTGATCCGGAGCGCGCAATGTGTGCATCTCTCCATCTCTCCCCTCATCTGTCTCCTGCACAAAAGCATCAAATTCACCATTCGAGCTCACTACCATCACTTCAGTGCACGGGGGTATGAAAAAAACAAAAAAACAAATAACATCTCGCGTTGTATCTCGCACGCTGCCTGTTGTTCCTTGGCAACCGCATCAAATTATGTCATCGAAACTCTCGCGTTAAAGAAAGATTTAAAAAAAAAAGAAGTGCATGCATGCTTTTTCTCTCTCTTGCACTCCACTCCACCTTTCCATTCAGGTGTATCAAAACAGAACCTGCTCTCCTCTTTGTTGTCGGGGGCGGTTTCCTTCACTACAGTAGCGCGCGCTGTGCAGTGTGCTCCATTGTAGTGATGTGGTGTGCCACACTGCAAAATTTATATCGATCTGATACTAAGTAAATATAGACTACAGGGTGATCAAAACTCCTTTTTTGAGGTGGTAAAATTATGTTCAGGAGATTTTATTGAATTTCCTCACATGTCTGGGTTTTTTTTCTCAGCTTCTCCTGCAGATAATTGATATTTATAATAAGTCACTGCACTGGGCTACAGGCATTATTCTGATGCCCTAACCTCAAAGTCAAAATAATGACATAAAAAGTCTTTTTTTTTTAATGAAAGTCAAAAAATTCAAATGACATCTAAATTCTGAGATGATAAGTCAAAATATTTGAGTTGAAAAGTCAAATTCTGGTCTAAAAATCAAAGTTTGAAGATTAAAAAATCAAAATTGTTACAAAAAATTGTAGAAATTTTCAGATAAAGAGTTAAATTATGAGATAAACAGTTCATATTTTGAGTGAAAAAGCCATAATTGTTAAAAATGTTAGATAGAAAGTCAAAATTATGAGACAAAAAGTGGAAATATTTAGATAAAATGCCAAAATTTGAGATAGAAGTCCAACTGTAAGCTAAGAAATGAGATGTCTTTGACAGAAAGTCATAATTCTGTGACCATGAGTCAAAATATTGAGTAATATAGATGAAATCGAGAGATAACATGTCAAAATTTTGAAATAAAAGTTATAATTCTGAGACTAAAAGTCAATTTGCAAAATAATAACTCAGTAATACGAGATAAGCAAGTGAAAATGAGGAGGGGGAAAAATTGACTTTTTATCTCATCAATTTAACCCTGTAAGGGCAAAAAAAATCCATATAACGCTCGTTTTAAACTTTTAAATGTCAAAAAATTGGACTCTATACATTATTTGTGTTTGCATTACATAAAATTTTCACTTAAAACAGAAAAAGAATGTTAAGATAAATATTTGGGTTATGAAGCTACCAAGTCATCTTTGAGTATCTTTGGGTATTTTTTCAAGTACCTCCAAGTCCTCTTTTGGGTTTTTAGAATATGGTCATTGTAAATATAAGGCCCAAATTGCCGATACTGACGTTGATATTTGCTGTATAAAAAAGCAGCTTGTCAAAATTAATCTAGAATATCATATAACCTCTAAAACTAGTGTTTCTGTTCAAGAATGAAAATAGATCTAAAAAAATCAATCAGAAAATAGTCTTTTTTCTTTAGTGCTAATCAGTAAATTGGGGTGCAGAGTGCGCATGAGCAAAGTGAGTGAGAGGAGCACACATGCAGAGGAGAAACTGAAACTTAGGTATAAATCTCATTATGTAATCTCATTATGGAAGAATTAATCTATACTGATACCAATGTTGGTAATGTTATATCAATATTTAAGATTGACCCGCCCATCACTACTCCACTGTGCATGAGTGTGACAAAAGTGGTGCTCGCTGCATGTTTATTGTGCAACAAAATAATTTGGAAAAAAAACAAACAAAGCCACACAGTGAAAACAAACATTCATTTCTGAAGGGAATCAGATTTTCTTCTACTTAGCTGCACCTCTTCAGCTTCATGAAAAGACGCTGAGCAGCAATGCAGCCCCACTGAATAATTCAATTAGCCATGTTATGCACAGTTCCTCTTGTCTGCACCCCTAATCCTTCATCCTTCCGCCTCTCCGTCTCTCTTCTCTTTCTGTCTCTTCCTCTTCTCTGTCTGTGTGCCTGACAGGGCCGTAGCCAGCGTGCTGCAGGGCGGGTGTCCAGGTGAGCAGTTCCGGGGGGAGGAGGCCCTTGGGATGCATTCCCAGCACTTTGTTTCCCGGGCCACAAACCTCCGTGAGTTCTTATTCTTTTTGGACAGCTCATTACTGGCAGCTTCAAAAGTGTGTGTGTGTGTGTGTGTGTGTGTGTGTGTGTGTGTGTGTAAGTTTGAGGAGCACTTTTGTGGGTGTGGCTTGTGTCAGCAGAAAGAGCTCTATTGTGATGCTGGTGCCTTCTCGGAGTCATTTAGAGTGATGTAACGACAAGAAAGTCGCTCATGTCAGCTGGATTTGGCGGTTAATAGCTCATAAATCCTCACAGATTCACTCAGGGGGGGGGTTTCACAAAGGCAGTTTTGTTAATATGACGGCTTTTTGTTCGCGCATCTATCCATTTCATAACTCGTTGCTGAGAAGAAAAAAAAAGAAAAAAAAAAGATCTGCCTGCCTTTTAGCCGCAGCTTTTCAAACCCAACTGTTATTCATGCCCACATGATATAATGAGAGAGGAGAAAAAAAAGGGGAGTGGGAGTGTGTGTGAGTCGGTGAGAGAGCCGTGGTAGTGGTGATGGTGGTGTGTTGGTGTGGATTGGGGGCTTTGAAGGGTGGCGGTGATAGAACACAGAGAGTATGAATGCCATCTATTTCTGTAGCGTCCCGTGGGCTGCTACAGTAGCGGGCTTCTTTGTGTTTTAACACGGAAGATCAAACACATGGAGAAACACACACATACACACACATATACACACACCCAAATATGTACAGACTGGAGCTTAAAGTCTGCTTCCACATGGAGAGAGACAGTGCACAGATTCCCAAAAAGCACATCAAAAGATGGATTTTCACAATAAGAGACACGTTCGGTGCTATAAAACGTCTGTCTTCTCTCATCTTGTGTGTTACTATGAAGCTCTGCATAAATGGCACTCTGTTAAATCCCGTCTGACTGCACTTCGAATCATCTGTAACGCTCCGTTGTTGCGACGCATGGTTGCGTTTCATCCTTTCAAAGCAGAGAAAACACTGAAGAAGAACAGTTTCACCAAGTTCTTTCAATATTTGGTTTCAAGCTGAAAGAATGGTGGATGATTCTACAAGGAGGGTGAAATTATTTTGCAGTGTTCCGATGCAAATGAAGCAGCATTGAGGATTTTGGCTCACGCTCGCGGCTTGCTTTGGCTCGCAGCGAGGAAAGAACGATCAATAGCATCAACAAATCTCCAATTTTTGCATGGCAAGCTCTGGATTATATTTGGAATGAGTGCACAAGGTTCAGGTTTGAGTTTGAACCATCACCGCTGAGCTGGCAGGAAACACCGGGATACAACAGAGAGGAAGTGTACATGTAAGGCAAGCGCTGGGGTATTGAGTAACTACTTCTATTTGCGAGAATGAGATAAGTATGTAATCCTACAACTCCCCTGGCTAACGACAAGGTGACATAACCCTACTCAGCGTGAAGCATGACGCCTACGGGCACCATCAACATCATGTCGAGAGCACATCTCTCGTAGAAGGGGGACAGAGAGGTTACGTTCATTAAACCGGTTGCTTTCACATCATTGGAGGGGGGGAGAAAAAGGGGGTGTCTGTCTCAAAGAAGTGCCTTCATTTCATCCTGGATGGAGATAATCGACACTTTCAGGAGGCGATGGTGTCCATTTGAGGGTTTTTTTTTCAGCCACCCTCATTGTGGGAGAGATGAGAGGGCGAAGCGGCCTCTCACCTGAGTGGTCACTGTGAAATTGCGTTTATTATTTGCGGTGTGTAACCTGCCCCCCTTGAACCGTCTAATCCCTCTGGCTTGTGGCTTGTGGGTGATGATGTGCCATGTTATTAACCTCTGAGATCTGAGGAGGATCTTTGCCCACGGACACCTGAGTCCAGGTCCCTCTGCTGGACATTCTTCATGGAGAAGAAGCAAATATAGAATCATTTGGTATGAACAAAACCAGCTTCATCAGTGCTCAGTGTCTTCTTTGTAGTCAACTTTGCAAGTCAGTCAACAGAAAACAATAGGATCACTTCTGTCTTGTAGCTAGAACCTTAAGAAAACAAACACCCACTTTGAGAAGGAAATGCAATAAGACTGTGAAGCTGCTGTTATTGATGAGAACGGACACAGAGAGGAAAGAAAATATAGAATCATTTGGTACAAACAAAACCAGCTTCATCAGTGCTCAGTGTCATCTTTTCAGTCAACTTTGCAAATCAGTCAACAGAAAACAATAGGATCACTTCTGTCTTTGAGAGGGAAATGTAATAAGACCGTTGATCTGCTGTTATTGGTGAGAACAGACAGAGAGGAAGCAAATATAGAATCATTTGGTACAAACAAAACCAGCTTCATCAGTGCTCAGTGTCATCTTTTCTGTCAAATTTGCAAATCAGTCAACAGATAACAATAGGGTCACTTTTTTTTCTTGAAGCTAGAATCTCAAGAAACAAACACAACCAGCTTTGCCATATTCACTTTGAGAATATAGAAATAAAATGCGATAGAAATGCAATAAGACTGTGAAGCTGCTGTTATTGATGAGAACGGACACAGAGAGGAAGCAAATACAGAATCATTTGATTTGGGTGCATCTTTTGGGTTTCCTGTTAGAGCATACCTGCACTATGAGACTGTAGAATCCGAACCATACTGTCCTGTAGTTTGGTTAAACAGTAGATACTCTAATATGCAATGCATTCTGGGAGTTTTAACACTAACAATTTGATACTCCTACTTACTGTTATTCACTGTTTTCAGCTGAGGGTCACTGTCAGGGGTCAGTGCTTTGTTCCCTCCTCACTCATAGTTGTCAAGTTGCAGTTAACAAAGACATTCTGCTTGATTGTGAGCTGAGGCTCTGCTAAACAGCTGGGAGGGGGTAAAGTGAGCTTAGTTATATCCAGAAAGCTTGAGTGCATTGTTACCTAAGAATTTTTGAAACCAGGACAAAGCAGATAACAGTTAATATGAAACCCTGCTGTGCATTAATGGTTAGGGATTTGAGTACTCACTGATACCAAGTACTGATCCAAATACTTAATAACATCACTGCAGTTCTAAAGTAGAACATTAACCCTGTAAGTCCAGACCATAGACTGTATAATGAGTGGACGTAATGACGTTCGGCTCAAACTGAAGCCTCCAGCAGATGCCCCGCCCCCTGGTGTCTGGCTGCAGTATAGGTCATAAGCCCCGCCCCCTGGTGTCTGGCTGCAGTATAGGTCATAAGCCCCGCCTCCCCATGTATTCCAGATATGAGCCGGGAAAACTTTAAAAAATTACGATACCTCGTAGAAACGTTTCTCTCATCTTTACGCNTAGTCAGACTGTAGATGGGGGTATAACTGTAGGAGCCGTATACTCAACAACAGTTTGAAGGCTAAATAAGGTGAGCTGATCATCTGGTACTTAAAACTTATTCTCTAATTTCAAAAATGGTGCAATAATTGCACGTTTTGTTGGAAGGCAGTCAATTGATTCAGCACATGGCACAGTGGAGGTTTACTGTGCAAAGCTGAGCGCCTGCCTTTCCACTGAAAACACCGGCTTACCGTTCACACAGAAAAAGTGGAAACAAGGTTTCAGAAAAATACCACTCTGTAGGCCGCTTACAAATATTTCTGTTTAAGGTCAGCTTAAACGCCCTTTCTGTATAAACGGGAGGCTGAAATGAGACAATACTTGTGTGTTTCACCCATAGACTGTATAATGAGTGGACGTAACAACGTTCGGCTCAAACTGAAGCCTCCAGCAGATGCCCCGCCCCCTGGTGTCTGGCTGCAGTATAGGTCATAAGCCCCGCCCCCTGGTGTCTGGCTGCAGTATAGGTCATAAGCCCCGCCTCCCCATGTATTCCAGATATGAGCCGGGAAAACTTTAAAAAATTACGATACCTCGTAGAAACGTTTCTCTCATCTTTACGCCAAGGTAGTATGATGATGTCATCTGGCTGCATGGTGTTCAGGTGTTTTTTTTCTGAGAAGTTAGTTTCTCATTAGTTACTGGACGTTAAAAACCGCAATATAAGTTTCGTTTTACGATAGTTGACAGCTGCCGTTCGTGAGTAGTTTTTACCGGGGATATAAGAAACTTCAGGAAAGAGCCAAGAGGAGACTAAACCTTCTGAAGAAGAAGAAATAAATATTTTTATTTCTCTTTTTTACTTGGCTCCACCAGAAATTCTGTACTGCGCAGACTCTGGCTGCACAATGGAGGCTAGAGAAACAGGGTTTTTTGGCTTCAAAATCGTAGAACGGTGACAGGCGGAAGCACGCTGTCCATTCTATATACAGTCATTGGTCCAGACTTATCAAAGAATCGTCAAAACAATCCAACTTTTTGGAACTGAGATGTTTATTAACCCTTTTAACAAAATCCATAAAAAATATTACTTTATCATTTCATTCATGATTTATTTCTTGTATCACATTCAACATACTGTCTAGTTTTGCGTACTATTTCATGTATTTTATTCACTGTTTTTTCACAAATATGAATTTATTTCATGCAGAAAACACTTATTTTAAAAAATAACAATTTCAATGTTATTCTTGCTGCAACTTCTTGAAAATCAAGCGATGATTTTTCTGAAAATATGAGAGTGGATGCTTTCAAGAGAGCAGACATTTTGAAAAGGGCCAAAATAAAACTTCAGTTGACTGTAGTGATATGACAATCCTCAATGTGGTATATGTTTTTAATAAATATTTTAACAGGTTTTTAAATAAACTATATATCATTTTGATGAGATAGAAGTCTTTGAACTTATGTGTCAAATATAATATGTTTGACTATAAAGGGTTAAAACTTCTAATGTGACTTTGAAAGTATCTGTTATTTCCTCACTCTCTCAATTTAACAAATGAAATGAAGACCATGATGCACCTGCACATGTTGCTGACATTTTAACAGTCAACAGTCCTCAACCTGGACCCCAATGATGAGCCAACTTGCTTATAGTGGTATTTTATTTTAAGTACTCTGTGAACTTTCACAAGTAGGAGAACAAGTACTTCTTCATGATATCAGCACCCATACCGATTCTTATATTTGTGCATCGCTGCGAAGTACAAGTGCACTTTTAGGTTTAAAAACACTTTAGCATCACAGTGTACATAAATGTATGGCAGTGTACGTACACACAGCCTTATACGCTTGGATACTTCTTCAACAATCCTACATACTGTGTAACTACAGTCAGACCCTGTTTACATGACAACAGTTTTTGAGTGAAACGCAAAAGCTTTGTCACGTTTCAGCCTCCCGTTTTGACGGAAACAGTGTCTTTGCCGACTGAAAACGCAAACTTTTGAATACACTGTTTCCATGTAAACACTAAACCGAGGTTTTCCTTGGAAACGCTGACGTCACGTTCAGCTCTGCACGTGTGCAAGAAGCCTCCGCCGTGCCAGGCAGGAACCGAAAAACAACAACAGTGACCGACTGTTTCGTTCTTCTGCTGCTGAGTCTACTGACTGACTTGTACCGAAACGTGCGTTTATTGCACTATTTCTGCGACTAGAGAAGAAGTTTTTGATATAAACTTCCGAAGACCAGCTTCTATAGCCTCTATCAGTGTTGCCAACTCCTCAGCAAGGAAAGTAGCTATTGGCTGCCCCAAAAGTCGCGAGAAGTCGCTAGATGACGTCATCACCTAATTTGCATAATCAGGCAGTGGAACGTTGTTGTAAGGAACGCTGTAGGAGAAAGGAATAATGTCCTGGAAGAGACAAAAGTGTATAATAAACGTCCTAAATGTTTAGAACTACAAATTATTGGATTCCTTCTTCAGTGTCATTCCAAATGAGTGATTAAAAAGTCATATTTCTTTTAAAGAAAAGTCGAAACTATGACTTTATTATTAAGTCTTGACTCAATATGGGGAATTTTTTTTTTTTAAATCCTGTTTTTAATTTTCTGTATTTTTAACGGCAGAAATTGGCTTTTATATTCATCTCTGTCTCTCTCAGCTTAATTAAAATTTAATCTGTTTATTTTTTCAAATTTCTAACTCATTTTCAGTGTCTTTTCTTTTGAGTAAAATAGGTGATGTTTCTCTGCGTTATAAGACCAAAAAAGTTACTGTTTTACAGAGTTTCTTCCCATTTTTATTCATATTGTCTGGAGACGATAAGATATATTTTTATTATTTTGAAGGTTGGGCGCAGAGGAGACTACCGGGCTTTTCAGAAACAATTTGGAACACGTAAAAAGGGATTTTTTCAAAGTCAAAGTAGTTTTCAAGACTGCATATTGCTAGTGAATTGATTTCCCGTCCCAGCATGCAGCTGTGACTGGTTTTGAACGAACGTTTAAAACCAGCTGCCACTCCCCTATCTTCCTGGTCCTGTGTACCTGTGTACCGCTTTCGCCTTCTGCTTCCAGCGCTGTCAACCAGCGGCGGTTTAGTGCACGCACGGTCTCCTCTCCTCTGACTGCAGCTGCGACTGCTGTGGGAGTCGAGACCGCCTGCAAATGCTTTAAGACGAGGGAGAGGCTCACGGCAGAACACGCTGCCCGATGAGGATGGTGACTGTAATATGATACATGCTTTCACATCAGTCGCCTATGACACCAGAAAAAGTCGCTAGATTTGTCGCTAGTCACTTTTGACACAAAAAAGTCGCCAAGGAGTCTGGAAAGTCGCCAGATTTAGCGAGAAAGTCGCTGAGTTGGCAACAGTGGCCTCTATACTGATGTCATGTATACTGCTTTTACATTTATATCGCCATCTACGGGTCCGGCATGCGTACTACAGCGTTTTCAGTCCCTCAGTGTTTCTGTGTAGATGCAGATTTTTTCATGGTGTATTCCTGTGTTTCAGGGTGAAACACTGTGAAACATTGTTGTGCAAATGGGGCCTAAATTAATGTGCATGTAGACAACAGTATTTCCAGAGAGCATGCAGTGTAAAAATGCAGTAGAGTAGTGGTTAAACTGCTGCTAGTAAACTGCTGTAGTTTTACATTTGTACAGCAATAAACAGTAGCTAGTTTTTCTTAAGTGACAGTAAAATTAACATAAATTTTAGGCAGCAGTTTCCCACAAAGTTACTGTAATTTTACACGAAAGTTTGTGCCAACACTTCTTTTTTATTCAGAATTATCCTGCATTTCAGACTCATCTCCTACCCGCTTCCGGGAATCTCCCATAATTTGCACACACCTGCATCGCTGAACTCCTGATTTGTAATTCTCCTTTTTTTTCAAGTTGACCACTGGATCAAAACACCAGTTATATTTAAATGACCAGCGTTTGTCCAATCTAAAAAATAAATTAAAAAAAAAAAAAAATTGGTGTAAAAGTCAGATTCTCAATTTTTCAAAGGTACCTGAATGTATCACAAGTTATAGATGCAATATGTCTAATCAGAGAAGACAGGAGAATTTTGTCAGTGGTGTTTTAATCCTTGTGGTCCTTGTAATTTCTACAAAAAAATGAAAATACTAATAATAGTTCTACGATTCGTACTCCTTTCAGTAATCCCTGAATGATGGATATATAGTATGTTGTCAGGCTTAGTAAATACTTTGAATTTTGCCTGAACCCATAGAGGTGTAGGACTTTGCATTGCAGTGATATATGAGACCACAGTGAGTAAAAAAATCATAATTTGAAGTTTTTTTGAATGTAGCACCACCACTAAAAATGTCCTGTTTCTTAGGCTTGAGACAGAAAATGTGTTGCATACATTAATTCCTTATTTTTTAAAAGATTGTTCACAAGTACGGTGTTAAATACATATTGTCAGGTATGCACTCCGGTCAACAGAGCTCATGCACAGTACGACCTGCTGGAAGTTGTTGACTTAAAGTGGCAGATTGCAGAGAAATCTATTTTTAGTGTGAGCACATATTGATTATAGCTTATGGCAAGATTGCTCAATTGCCAGCATTAATGAATCTCATCTTGCAGTCTCATAGGAGGAGAACGTTTCCTCGTGCGTGCGTCAATCACAGGTTGTTTTTCTCTCTAGAGGAATTACTGATGACCACAAGCATTTATTGGATTTATTTTACATGAATGGTGGAAAAAAAAGATGGTTCCCAAACATGCCTCATTGTTATCATCACATTCAGCACACAGGTTGAAAACACAGTGTTAATTAGAGACACAAAAGCCTGATGTTGGTGTGTCTTCTCCCCCCCTCCCCCCCCCTCCCTCCAGCAGTCTCCTGCATGTTAAAAATGAACGCCTGGATTGCTTTGTGAAGCAGAAACCAGCCGGCCCACCGATCCCCAGGTGGGCAACGAGGCAGACTTTCATGTCATCTCCAAACCCGGAGACTTTGTTTGAATCCTTAAAAGGCAGAAAATCCCGTGTCGCTTTACTCTCGGCTTCAAAGAGCAGAGGAGACAAAGAAGGGAGGGATGGAGGGATGGAGGGGTGGAGGAAGGAGAGGAAATAGTTCAGTATCCAAGTTGCAGGAGTGAGACTCATGGAAGCATAAACTCGAAGGCTCTAGACAAGTCTCACGTTTTAATACATATTTGTAACCGTTTGCCAGACTCTTCATCTCTTCTTTAGCCCCTTTCACACATGCACACTCCAAAAAAAATTTCTGGAAAAGTCAGGATGGCTCTCCAGAGTTGTTAATTCACACATGCATCAAAGTTTGGAGTCATCAATGTTGAACAGGAAGAAGTAAAAGATAATGTAAAAGGGTGTCTAATGTTTGCAGTGACGAGACAGAATTGCAATGCTGCTATACACCCAAACTGTTTTCCAGAAATGTTGCAAGTCGTAGCAAAAAAGTCTGATTACATTCAGGAAATGGCTAAGTTTTTGGCATGTGGAAGAATGGTTATTTCTACAAGTTCTTTTTGAAATGTATCTTTTTTTGGAGAGGTTGTGTCCGTTGAAGCAGCAGAAAACTTGGTAAAAAAGTGGGAAAATGACATACAAACTGCCTGCCTGCCACATGATCATGCAATATTTCCCACATGCCAGAATTTGGTGGGTAACAAGAAGTTAACTAGTAGAACAAGCTCCCCAAAGTAGATTTAGCACTATCATTTCTAAACATCCATTCTTCGCCACCCTTCAACCATAATAAAAGCTTCAGGGACAATGTCTTGCTCTCAACTGTGAGGTCCCATTTTGATGAAGAACCTCTGCCAAAGCTCATTTTGGATGCTTTCCCGGAGTTTGAAAGACAAAAACTGAGTTTATCTAACACGACTGACAGGGTGATTTGAAAGAAGACAACAGGTGTAAAAAAGTGATTTTGCCAACAATTCTGGCCAGTATCCAACCAGGAATCCATCAACATGTTGCTACAACTGCACCATGGTGTTGGTCCCCCTAGTGGTCGAGGCCTGGGGGAATCATATCATTAAGGGACACATCATGAAAGATGAGGAGACTTATCTCATCTAGATCCACCATGAGTACAGACCTTTGCAGAATTTAGCGAGTTACATTGTTATGACAAAGCATCAGTTTACAATATGTGGTCTTATCAACAACTTGAGCTGCTTTTTGGCTTATGTTTAGTCGCTTTTGTCCAATACAGCACTCTAACAACACCCTACTCCATCTCTATCATTGATTAAAATGATGGATGGCAGCAGTTGCAGCAATTATGTCATGTCCTTGTTGGACTGTAGGGCTGGATTGTGCAGTACACAGTACAGATGGCCAGTGAAACCACGCCCTAAGCCAGTGGTTCCCAACCTTTTGCAATTCAGGGCCCACTTTTAAGTCTCAAAAATTTTCACGGCCCACATCTGACCTTGGAAGTACTTATTCTGTAACAACTGGTTAAAATGTGGGATAGTGATTCCATTTTTAGATTATACAACATTTTAAACATTATTCTGTATATTTGTATCTTTATGCAATAACCCCTCATTATATTTCAGACTATTTTGGAAATGATTTAGTGGTCCACTTGCAATACCTCCGCGGCCCACCGGGGGGCCATGGACCACAGGTTGGGAAACACTGCCCTAAGCTAATAGTAGCATAAATAAGAGCTGGTCCAGGCCTGAGCCAGCTCTTGGTATAATGTGCTACAGGCTTTATCAGAGACTATTCAACTGCAGTCTTATAAATGAAAGAGGCAGGACACTATGGCTCAGTGGTAGCGCCACTGACTCTTGATCTAAGGGTCTTGGGTTCAATTCCAATTCCCCCAGTTACATGTTGAAGTTTTCCTTGAGCAAGACACTGAACCTTAAACACTGCTCACTGCTGTTGTATGTTGCTTTGGACAAAAGTATTTTCTTAATTAAGTTGTAGAGTTTTTACAGTCAATCATTTCAAAGGGAATTTGAAGTGACAATGGCAAGTGAAAGTGCCATAAGTACTCCTCAAGAGACCCCAAAAATGTCCAACCAAGGCTTTCAGGAGGTTTCATGTGTCTATTAAGGCAGTGGTTCCCAAAGTGGGGGTCGAGACCCTTTGGGGGGGTCGCAAGACATTGATAGGGGGTCGTGGAATGTGTCCTAAAATCGAAAACCATGAACAATTCCACATTTCATCCATTATTGTGAGAATAAAAGCAAAAATAGGGGTTAAAGATAATATAAAATGATGCAAACAGAAAATGTTTTATCTGTTTTTCACATATTTTTGTTGAAGTTTGATACAGTGAATACAGCAAAGTGCACATTAGTCTGTGAATTTTCTACTGATCGGTTAAATTAAGTTTTTTTTTGTCTGTTTTTGGATTGGTCCATTAGTGTTGTACCACAGCAGGGGGTCGCCAGTCTCTAACGCTGCCATTTTGGGGGTCACAGGTGGAAAAGTTTGGGAACCCCTGTATTAAGGGGTTACTCTATAATTTGCACACTGTTTTCAAGCCTACTCTTTAAATTAGAGAGTGTGCCTCCTGGATCGTCATTGGCAGATGATTCTAAAGAAGAGGAGCCGGGTAGCTGAAGGCTACACCTCCCATACTACTTTTGGGCTAAAAGAGAATGGGATGTGCAGAGTAAGATCTGATGGTTTTTATGTAAGGGTGAAAGACAGATGAAATAAAAGTACACTTTTTGTAATATTTATTACTTTCTGTACTTTTGTTGATAATTATAATATAAAACAAGCAGTTGCATACTGAAGGGATTGGTAGAACAGTACAGAGACCACCACATGTTGCTCATTCCCAAGTCGTGTACCACTGGCCAAACAATATCTAAGGTAGCTGTTCACACTCTCTGAGGCTCAACTCTCTATATGGCAGGTCTCCAAAGAGAATGGTTGTACAGCCAATGACCACAGAAATGAAACTCTGACTTTAAATGGGAACCAGCTCAAAATCCAATCCTGTGCCCATGGATTCTAAATTTCTATGTAGAGTGAGTTAAAGAGATCCAGAAAGGCCGAACATTTAATCCACCACGGGCAAGAAAAACTGCCATGTGACTGACGACAAAACCTCAAGATACCAAAACTCATAATGAAATATCATAGCATGATGACACCATAACATTGGCGTATAGAAGGAATTAATTTAAAGCAGCTTCTCTCTGTTCTTGTCTGAATCACTGGAAAAAAAGAGTAAAACATCATGAGCCTTTCCCACTTAATTCTGAGTGACTTTTCCCGCAGTATTTGGCTCAGGAAACTACAAATCTTAAAGTTTCTTAAGTGTAACCGACAAGCAGAAGCAGCTAATCTCATTGTCACTACTCTTACTGTATAATCTAATGAGGGTGTAAGCCATGAAAATGAAAAGGAAAATAGCATTTATCCCGCAGACTTACGGCTCCACACACTTCCTCCTGACAAATATTGTGCTTCTTAATTCTCTAATTGTCATTTTGGGGTATCACACTGTGGAGCTTTAGGTGGGCAGAGCTATTAGTTCTATTAAGACAAAAACACACACTGTGAGATGCACACTTACACACACATACACACACATACTCAGCGCTCTGCACTCGCAACTCAATTCACCATTTGCAGGCTTAATTACCTCCCCAGCAGTTATAATCTTTTCCTAAACATTCAGAGATGGGAAGGATGAAATTTTAATAGGTAATTGCTTCGAAGATTGCACAGGCACGGGAAAAGGCCCTGTCTGCGAAACCCAACTGCACCGCCTAATGTGCGTGAGAGTGTGTGTGTGTGTGTGTGTGTGAGGATGTGTCAAAAGGAGCCGCGCACATCCTTCGTTAGAAGTAGGTGACTGTGTGACCTTGTCTTCCCAGCTGTCATCGGAGCCTTCAGTGTGTCACGTCTGATTGCAGAGTGTCAGAGCGGAAAGTGGAGCTCCAGCGAGCGAACAGACACGCGCACGCACCGCCGCGCCGGGCCCATAGAAACAAGCAAAGAGGCGCCGTGAAAGAGAAAATGACAGAGCTGGAGGTAGTTATCTGTGAGGCGTCACTCCAGCGCCGGCTCCGTTTGAAGCTCAGCTTCTGTCCTCGTGTTCAAACAGGCAGGAGAAGCAGGTGAAGTTGTGGTGTCGTTTCCTCAGATTGTCTCTCAGGCTCTCAGTTCCTCTGTGTGACTGTCAGGAATCTGCTTTGGATACATGGAGGCAGGTTTGGGGAGAAAATGTTGATGTTGTGTCTTTTTTCTTTTGACTTAGACTTTTTTTTAATCCAATCTACTCCCAAGAAGCACCTGTTCACAGTCACGGACACCTTAGGTAGAAACCGGGCTTTCAAACTTACACTAAAGGAGACAATCTGAGAAACATCACACTGTCTTTGATGAGAGGGTTGGCATGTCTAGTCAGTAGATGGTTAGCTTAGCTTAAGTTAGAAATCAAGTGACGCAAAAGAAATCATTTAAAATTTAGAGTACCACTCAACTCTCAACCCTCCTCTGTTTTTGAATCACATATTTCGTGCAATGTGTTATTCTGAAGTGCCTATCATATTCATTTGGGTGTTTTTCCGCCTCTGCATCAGTCCACCTGTGACAACACTCAGGCAGCCAATCACTACAGTGCCTCATTAGCATAGCACCCCTGCCCAGACAGACCATCACATGTGTGACGAGGTTAGAAACTGTAACCCCCTTTTCCACCAGTGCTTGTTTGAAGCTCGTGCTATGGCTAGCACTTTGTTGGTTCTTCCTAAGAACTATTTTGGTTTTCCATGGGCAAGAAGCCAGGTTGGAGCTGTGTCATTGCGTCATTGCATATGTAGGTGTTTCAGTGTTTCCCCTAGGTCTACTGTGCTCTCTTCATATAGATGTACAGAAGCTATGAGCACTTAAAAAGGCAGGGATTTTTTTCTGTCTCTGGGAGTGTGCTTGTCTTTGTGTGTGTGTGTGTGTGTGTGTGTGAGCCTGCAGATTTGTGTGGCTGTGTTCATTGGTGTGAATCCCTGTGGTGCGCTATACAGAGAGCAGAGGAGAGTTGTGAACCCGGAACCATGAGGCAGAAATGATCCTGTCATGTAGATAAGATAGATAACATAAAGCTTTTTAGTCTGTTAAACAAAAGATCAAGTTGCAGACCTGGTGTATGAGAGAGGAAGTGCATTGCTGTTTCAATTTCACTAACATTTCAAGTTTTATATGAGGAAACGCCGACAAAACAACAGACGATTCACTCAGCAGCTTTTTTTTTTCAAAATAGCTGTTTTTCACAACTGATTGTTGGTCATGATACACCACAACCCCGGTCCCCTGACATAGTTGATGCTTTTCTATGGCCCAACAAGGAGTTGGTGCTTCCTAAGCACCAGTTTTTAGGTCCTGGAGTCTTTTTTGGTGGAAACACAAAGACCTGGGGTTAAGTCAGGGACTGGACTGGAACTAGAACTAGCACCAGCTCTGTCACAATAGGGTAGGAGAAGCTGCAGAGGACTTGTTTGAAAGACAACTGGGACATGTTTTAAACACCTAAAAGAGTGATTATGTGGGACCTGGGTGTCTTCAGCTTTCAACATTTTTAAACACGATAAGGGTTAATAAGTTTAGAGTTGCAAACCAAATGATATAATTCAAACACAAGAGTCGAAAGTGTTCAGACTTTGTGGAAATTTTGCTCATGGAACTTAGGTATTTGCTCCCTTTGGTGGTTTTGTGTCGTTTGTGAACGATCCATTCAAAATGAACGAATCAATGAATGATCTGAACTAAATCACTTACCAAAAAAAGTTGTTCACTTTTCAACCGCAGTTGCGCTAGCCTCTTATATTGTAAACAACCACGGACAAAGACATCCTGTGGTCGTGGAAAAGATGTTAGTCTGTTTAAGAAGAGTCAAATTGTTGGCATGAATCAAGCAGAGAAAACATCTAAGAATATTAATTCAGAAACTACTAAAATTGGGTTAAGAACTGTCTGACGCATTAATAAAAAACCAGAAGGATGGTGGGGAACCATTATCTTCCAGGGGGATTTTGCACTTGGAACTTACTTTTTCGCCCTTTGATAGTGATGTGTTGTTCGTGAACGATTCATTCAAAATGAATGAATCAGTGTATGAAATGGACTGAATCACTTGCCCAAAAAAGTTGTTCATTTCTCAGCCTCAGTTGCACCATCCTCAAAGCCCAGTCCTCCTTCTTCCTCCTATGTCAGTGATACGTGCTGACTGAACCAACAGTTAGGAGTCGGTTTGAAGTCCTGTGTTGCTCAAGCCTCCCTGTCATGTCACAGAGATATACGTGCTTTATATAGCTGCAGATGATTTTCTAATTCCTTATATATCCAACTTAATGTCACTCGGCTGACTGTTTTCACATCCAGTCCCTAAGTGTGATTCACTGGACGAACCGAACCTGAAGCTCCACCTCTGAGTCTTAAAGGCTTTCAGTTAGACGATCAGTGAGTGATTTGTGAAGAAGATTTTCTCAAGAGAGTGGTCAGGAAAACTATATTTGGTTGTTTCACATATATTTCACGGTTTGTCAGCTTGTTAAATTCTGAGTTGCAGACAAAGCTACTGAGAAGTACTGAACAGTTCGGTGAACGAATCACTTACTGAGCTGATTCTACTAATTCAGTACAAAGAAAAGAACCGTTTTCTCCCCTCACTTGGCAAAATTTCCTGCTGGCTGCTAAACATCAACATCCATCCCCTTAAACCTAAACCTTACACTAATGATTATCTTTACTGTATGACTCTTCCATTAATCCAAACAATTATATTGGTGCAGTAATTTGGCTCAGCAAGACCCCGACACTTTCCTTTCTTAAGGAAAACCTGAAAGCATAAATCTGACCAAAGTAATCCAGGCTCAAATCCTCAGAAAGTGCAAAAGTGTCTCCTCCTCTTCATCTCCAGGGCCCCATTCCTTCACCCTCTCTTCGCCTAATTATCTTAATGCAAGGCCCCTTAGCAGCCCTGGGACACCATTAGACTCCTGTTTATTAGAGCTCTGGGGCTGCGAAGCCTGCGAGCATCGACCGGCGCCTGACACCCGTTCAGTTTAGGCACAGAGGGAAGCGAACGAGGAGTCCGGGACGAAAAACCTTTGAGGAAAGAAAGCGGAAAGAGAAGGGAGCGTTTAAAAACAAGAAGTCGAAAATGAAGTGCGACTTCTTAAGAAGCGGGTGACCCCTATCTGCGTCACGCTCCTGTAAGCGAGCATTAGCTGTTTTAATTAGAGCTAAAATAAACTGGAACGAGCACAACGCTTTGACTGGTTATTTTAAGAAATCAAACACTACTCGTGACAGTCAGAGTGAGTGGTAATCCACGCCGCCTGTCCTTTCCTGCCCTTAATATTTGCATCACCTGGTGTGTAATTTCCCATCTTGTCATAGTGGAGTTGTAATAAAAGAACCAATAGGGACGGTGAATATCTTAACTTCTAATCAGCCGGCTCCCACAGCCCTCCTGAGGAATATTAATCAGTTCATTTACTCCCAGGAAGTCACATCTTGCATTTGACAGGTAATTACATCAGTGCGTGTGTGCGTGTGTGAGTGTGTGTGTACTCAAAGGCCATGTCCACTTGCATGCACACTATATATTATATGCACATGTGTGTATGTCAGGCTTGTAACCTGTAATACGCTTCATCCATCTTCATCCATTCGAGTCCTGTTTCACTATCTGCAGTGATACAGATCTCGCAGCCAGTCATGGGACTCGCAGACAGACTTCCCATCTGCGTGTTTGAACAGGTGGTTATCACCACTGCTTTCTAATTAACTGCTACACTGCTGCTTCTTAATCGACAATTGAAATTAATGACTCAAGCCTTCTGCAAATATTGGGATTATTCTCTGTCGTGTGAATTTATTAAAAAAAAAATGTAATTATTAAAGGAGATGAATGTGAACACAGTTTGGATGTCAGGGGTTTTGTTTGCAATTTGGTCCGTGTTTGTTTGGGAGCGCTCGGCTCAATGCATGAATTCTCACACTCGTCTCAACAGAGAAGCTATTGAGAAATCAGCCGTGTTCTTTTTACCAATGAGATCCCCCCCCTCGTCAGACGTACAGTGGAGCGGGCTGATTTCCATGGTGGAATTATAAATCTGTTTAGACACCCCAGCATGGCTGTGTTATGCTGCGTGAAATCCTCTGTAATCTGCAGCCGTTCACTCACTTTTCCTTTTTACACTTTCTCTAATAAGAAAATAAAGCTCTAATCCTCTGGATAGAACTGACAATAACACTGCTCTGACTTCTCAACAGTGTTCCAGCATTGTGATATTAGGAGAGAATTCATGTGGAAGAGTTACAGTGTGTATGGGATTTCAAACCAAGGGGGCAAAACCTCAGAGGGTTTTATTATGTACACTGTGGCCAAAAAATAAAGTCACCACCTGGATCTAACTTAGCAAATATGTACAAGCCTCCTATTGGATAATTACTGCATGGGTGATTATCTTTCAACTAGCAGCAAGTTATTTTACCTGGGTCATGGTAACCCCACCCCGTCCCCTGACATTGGTAGTGCTTTGCTCTGGCCCAGCAAAGAGTTGGTACTTGCTAAGCACCAGTTTTTAGCTCCTGGTGCTGGCTCTATTTTGGTGGAAACTCAAAGAACTGGGGTTAAGTCAGGGCTGAGCTGAGCTGGAACCAGCACTGTCGCTGAGGCTGCAGAAGTACTGCCAGAACTACAACTGGGACGTGTTTCAAACACCTAAAAGAGCAATTATATGGGACCTGGGTGTCTTCAGCTTTCAACATTTTTAACACATTAAGGGTTAATAAGTTTAGAGTTGAAAACCAAATGATATAATTCAAACACAAGAGTCGAAAGTGTTCAGACTTTGGGCCAAAAAGTGGAAATTTTGCTCATGGAACTTAGGTTTTTGCTTCCTTTGGTGGTTTTGTGTCGTTTGTGAACGATCCATTCAAAATGAACAAATCAGTGAATGAACTGAACTAAATCACATACCAAAAAAAGTTGTTCATTTTTCAACTGCAGTTGCGCTAGCCTCTTATATCGTTAACCACCACGGAGAAAGACATCCTGTGGTTGTGGAAAAGATGTTAGACTGTTTAAGAAGAGTCAAATCGTTGGCCTGAATCAAGCAGAGAAAACATCTAAGAATATTAATGCAGAAACTATTAAAATTGAGTTAAGAACTGTCTGAAGCATTCTTAAAAACTGGACGGATGGTGGGGAACCATTATCTTCCAGGGAGAAATGTGGTTAAAAAAAAAAAAAAACCTCGAAGAAATTGAAGAAAAACAATACTACAACTCAGGAGTATGTTTAGTAGTGAAAGTAAGAGCATTTCCACATGCACAATGCAGAAGTGAACACAGAAGCACACAGAAGTGAACTCAAGGGATTGGGATTGACCACCTGTGTAGTCTTAAGAAAACCACGAATCAGTATGGCTAACTGGAAAAATAGGCTTCAGTTTGTTAGGGAGCATAAAGATTGGACTCTGAAGGAACAGAAGAAGGCCATGTGGTCTGATGAGTCCAGATTTATCCCGTTCCAGAGTGTTGGGCGCATCAGGGTAAGAAGAAAGGCAGGTGAAGTGATGCACCCATCATTCCTAGTGCCTACTGTACAAGCCTGTGGGCTTAACAGAAGCTAAAAAGTGAGTAAAGTTGTAACAATGTTCCCTCTGATGAATGTGCTGCCTCTGATGAAACTGCATCTTGTAAACTGACGTTTCATACTGACGTTGGCAGCCGTGCGTGTGCCGGCAACTTAGCCGAAGCCTGGTTCATGTTGTAGTAGTGTTACCACCAGCCGTACTGTCCTGGGGGAGAGCGGCACTGCGGGGGGTGAATTGTGTTTGGGTACAGCACGACACGATTGGCCAGTGTGATATTTGCTTTTTTCCCTCCTCCTCCTTCCTCTTGTACTCTTTTCCTTCAAATGAAACAAGGGCGCTGTGCTTACTCGTGACCCAACAGTTCTCCTGCCCCTGTCCTCCCCTGTAATGTCTCTGTCTTTTTTATGTTTCTTGGATGGGATGTAGCTGAAATGTACATTCTGTTGCTCTGAAACATGTATAATAGCGAATAAAGTGAATTTTAAATCTTGAGCTAGCCAAAAAAGTACCAGGTGCACAGCTAACTTAGCATGATGATTCGGCTAAACCTGCCTGGAATAATACAAAGACTCATGGATAAAACACTTAGCTAAAGTGGCGCTCAATGAGTTGTTCAAACACCCACCTGGAGTCATTAGTGGTGTGAATTCAACATTAGCCTGTTCAATTTCATGATGAAAGTGTTGCACTAGCAGTTTCTATGGTTAAAATCACTTTGCACTCAAACCTTTGAGTGCTGAAGAAACTGCATCACTTTTATCTGGCCGAGAAGCACTTGAGTACACTTGTATTATAGGAGCTAAAGTGTGTGTTGGCCAGTCTGCGTGTGTGAGTGAGTGAGTGAGTGTATATATATTTCGAAAGTCTTGGCTTTGAAAGAGAACAGTCTGTTTTGGGTGAACCAGCCAAAGAGACAGACCACTTCCCATGTCCCTAAGGTGCTAAAGGCTCTTTTTTTTCTTTCACTTCCTTATGCACACACATACATACAGACACCAAAACACACCCACACATGCACTTCCCTGCAGATACACACTTATACACACATATTCCATCCCAGGCCTGATTTTCACTAAGCCTGGGGGCAGGCAGCAGATTTAGTTGGCTCGGTGACGGATGCCACCAGCGATGTGAAGTCACAGGCAGCTCATGCTGGTGGCACATTTATGAAACCTATCCATCCCCATGTGCCATCCATGCAACCCCTCATCATGCATGCACCCGTCCCTAAACTTTGGGTGGTGTTCTGGGCGAGCGAGCACCCCATCCGTGCTCTCTCTTTTGCCTGCGGGCGTCAGTATGGCCTGGCTTTCTCCCCACCCTGCCCCCCGAGGAGGAAGGGATACATTGGCAGGCTTTTTCTGTCGTTCACCCCGCCATCCTCATGCTTACATATGGGCGCACACAAACACTGAATACTCATGGATAGGCTCACAGCCCCCGCCCCCACCACCCCCCATCCTGCTGGGCGCTGGCCCATGGATAGGGGACATGTGGCAGGGACAAATGCGTCACGAAGCTGGGCTTTCGCTCCGACAGATCTTGTGCCTGACTGCCTGCCTGCCTGTAAAATTACCAGGCTGGAACGACTCACAAAAACAGAGAAGGAGTTTTGTTTTCTGCCCTTCTGATTGCAGCAATCGCCCCCCCCCTCTCAGCTCCCCTCAGCTTCTGGCAACTGTTGCCTTTCCTCTTGGCATTTTGCATTTTTGTCTCTTACAGCTGTAGTTGGTTACAGAGCTTGTTTTCTCTCAGCCTCTGGTGTTGCTCTTGTTGCTTGTTCTTAATGATATCGTACTACTTTTCCAAGAGAGGAACACAAATGTTTCTGTGTTTTACAACTTACAGAGTGTATTTAACATGCAAAACCATTTTCATAGTGATGGATTGTGTACTTGTGGTGCAATTAGATCATGAAATATGTTGCCTCGTTTCCTAAGGAATTGGAACAAAACATCCATTGGTTTCATTTTCCTTTGTTTGTTTTCTTGGTTTTCCTTCAGCAAAGGTCAAATGCTACTTTTGATTCTCCAGCTCACATTTTACCTGACTCTGGTCAACAAAGCTTTTCTCAGGCAGAGACAGTCAAGGAGTTCAAGCACAGTGAAGAGCAGTATGGTGAAGCCAAACAAAGATGGTCGCCATACTAGAAATTTTGACTACTTAGAAACTAATAACTAACAATACAACCACCCAGTGGTGTGCATAGATATTTGGAAGGGCAGGGGCAAGTAAAAAAAAAAAAAGACACATAAAGCGTGCATACTGGCTTCTGTGAGGGAACTATAACACATGTTTTAATGCCAAAGAGGGCACTTAAGCAAATCTTAACCAACCAGGAGGGCACATTAGTGTGGCTTACAAACCAGGAGGGCAACTGAGTGTATTTTGGCTCCCAAAAAGGCACTTAAGCACATGTTTTGGCTCTCAAGTGGGCATTTAAACCTCTGATTTGACTCTCAAGAGGACATTTAGGCACATGCTTTGGAGCCCAAAAGGGCCCTTAAGCTCATGTTTTGGCTCCCAAGAGGGCATACAAGGATGTGTTTTGGTGCCCAAGAGGGTGCTCACACACATGCATTGGTCCAAAGAAGGTGCTTAAGCATGTGTTTTTGCTTCCCAAAGGGCACTTTAGCATGTCATAACCAGCCATGAGAGCAGATCAGTTTGGTTCACCAACCACAGGGGCCATTTAACGTGTTTTGGCTCCCAAGAAAGGCACTTTGCAGCAAGTTTAGGACCATGATGGGCATTTCAGCAATCTCAAAAGAAGGGCACTTAAGTGTATTTTGGCTCCCTAGAGGGCCCCTGAGCACATGTTTCAGCTCTCAAGAAGGCACCAAGGGGTGCTTGATGCCCAAGAAGGTGCTTATTGTGTGTTTTGGCTTCCATAATGGCACTCCAGTGCATGTCTTTGAACCCTAGAGGACACATAAGCTTGTGTCTTTTGCTCCCAGGTAGAAATTTAAGTGCACGTTTTGCACAAAGAGGGCACTTCAGCAAGTCTTTGGCTCTTGAGAGGTTGCTTTAGAATATTGTGGCTCCCAGGAGGGCAGTTTAGCACATGTTTTAGCTCTTATGAAGGCACCCAAGTATGTATTTAAGCCCCCAAAAGAGCACTTTAGCATGTTTTGTTTCCCGAAAGAGCAAATGAATGTGTGTTTCAGTGGCTATGAGGGCACTTTAGCACATGTTTTGGCTCTTAAGCAGGCACCTTAATGTGTATTTTTGCACCCAAAAGAGCACTTAAGCACATATTTTGGCTCCTTAATGGACACGTTAGCATGTCCTAACCATCCAGAGGCAGATCAGAATAGTTCACCAACCTGGAAGGCACCTTAGCCTGTGTTTGGCTCTTGGGAGGATGGGGGGGGAACTGACCCTCCTGGCCCCCTGCAGGTTTGAGATCTCCTCAGAGTGGCTCAATGATATTGAGATCAGGAGATCAAGATGGCCACTCCAGAACCTTCACTTTATTCTGCTGTACCCAGTCTAGTTGGCGGTTGGAGTAGAAAACTGAGAACACAGAATACCATATGTTCACATGGTATGTATATGGGTCAGTATCAAAACATTGTTTCCAATGACATTTTGTGAATGAGATGTTAAGTTTAGGGGAAGGTAAGCTGAATTCTGGTTGGAAAGGCACAGGGAACACCATAAAGTCACAAATATTTAGTTTGTAGCAGCTTAGAGAGAAGTATTGCCTTTATTTCAGATAGTCTACATCTCCAAAACTACTGTTTCTTTGATGTTCCTAACTCAGTAGCCCCCTCAGCTCTTTCTGTGGTGATGTCATCGTCTACTTGTGAAGACCAGTAAAGACTTATGAAGATCTTGGACCACTTAAACTGCATCGCCAGATTCAGGGATTTCTACAACAAATGAATACGATGGGGTTTGAAAATTTGACTTGATTGTTAGAAAGAATCAAATCAAAGGAAATGCACATTTTATTACATCTGTTGTGTTAATGCTGAAAATCTATTTTATACGGTCAGATGTGATCTGACCAGTGAAATAAGATGCTTTGAAATCATAATTTTGACATGAAAATGTGAATACAAAAACATCTCTGTGGGTGGAAAGCAGACCCTTATCAATTATTCCCATTGAGGTGAATTCAGCCTGATGTTGAATAAATAACACTTTCAGCGGGTGCAGGTTTGCTCTCGCTTCAAAGTCTGAGTCAGTGCAACAACATCCTTCTTCAATATTGATTTATGAGTATTTGCAATCACACTTTAAACACACTTTAAGTTCCATGCACTCCCTTTTTATGGTTTGGTGAAGCAGTTGGCTCCGTATGTAAATACACTCATTTCCCTGCTGTTTCATTGGCCGCCGTGCTTTATCTGGCGCTTGTATGCAAATGCACCATTTCGGTATCTTCTCATCAGATCACAGGCAGCCGCATGGCACCGTGCATGTGCACAAAGGAAACTAATGAGCTTCATAATCCAGACAGGGCTTACTTTATTGGAAAATCAGAGAGCGCATTAGTTTAAGTGGCTGCCTGGCAATATATAATATACATCACTGCGCCTTTGATGACACATTCAACTTTTATTTCATCAAATTATCATACATAGAGCCCATGCGTTCTGATTTAACACTTTGTTTGAGCGTCTTTGTAGCCCATAATCACATGACTCCTCTGTAAATGTCTCTGCATATATGATAACAGGCTCCAGTCATACAAGAAAAGGCCTTTTTCTCTACAGACAGATGGAAATTGCACAGAGTCTTGCAGTGAGAAGAGGAGCGGGAATCTCATAGAATTATAACAGACAGACATCCAGAGGGAGCGATACCTTCAGATGTCACTGTCAACCTCAACCAGCAGGCAGCGATTGAATCAGTCCCTCTCAGGAATCTGGGGAAATGGAAGCAGAGGGGCCCTGAAAGTGCACTTTTTTTTTTTTTCCTCCCCTACAACTATTCTGATGCACACGCCAAGTCTGAAAGATGGAGACAGCGGGAGGAATAAAGTGAGAGGAGAGAAATGAGATGAGTGCAAGAGAAGGACGAGAGAGAGGAGCCCGCAGAGAGGAGGCTGGGATTGTTTGCAGAAAGATGGAGTGAGGAAATCTATACCCAGATCATTGATCTTACAGGCCTCTCCTGATATGAAAGTGGGAAAGTGAGCAGATAGTATTCTGACGAAGCTCCCAGTTGGGTTTCGCCTTCAAGCGCGCGATGGTAGAACTCCGCTGTGACGACAATTTGGCTCCTGAGCTTTGACATTCATTTAGTGCTGAATTGGACTTCAGCTCCTCTGTGTGCAGAATCCCCCGGTTGTTGAAGTATTGGCGAGTCGGTTACACGTCAAGTGTGAACAAACAGTATTGAACTGAATGTGGCAGGTGCATCAGTCTTGCATAGTTCAGGTGGAAGATGAGAGACATTGATTCTTTTTGTTTTTACCAGGAGACAATTAGAAGAGAGAGAACTGCAGGAGGCAGAAGCTGAAGGAATGAGGTTTGGAGAGAGAGAGTATTTTATATCAGTGGAGTGTGAATGCACAGATTTGATTTGTTGAGACAGGGTGATATTTGCAAAGCTAGACCTCATTTTTTATGACAGATGAACCAAAATAAAGAAATTCTTCAGCTTTCTGTGCTGTTAGCCAATAACACACTGCACAAAACAGAATATTATGGTTAAGATGACCAAACGCCCTCTTTTGCCCCTGAATATTCTTTCTTTTGTGGTGGTAACTTTATCCAGGGGGACATTATAAAATATAATATAATTTATAGTTATGAGACGAAAAAGTTAAAATTTTGAGATAAAATGTGAAGAAATTAGATGAGAAGGTAAAATTTTGAGATTCTAAGCCAGAATTTTGAGATAACGTTGTCAGAATTATAAGTACAAAGTAAAAACTTTGAGATAAGATTAAAATTCTGTGATAAAAAGTTGAAATTTAACATAATAAAAGTCAATGTAATGAGATTAATAAGTGAAAATTATGAGGGAAAAGGTCAAAATTTGACTTTATCAATCACAATCACATGACTTTTTATTTCAAATATTTGACCAGTTTTACATTTGTATATTTCCAACTGGTGTTAATTGGTTGATATTCATTAATAACTTATAGATTTTTTTTTAACTTCAAACAGAAGAAAGAATGTTTAGATAAATGTTTGGGTTACGAAACTATCATGTCATCTTGGAGGATCTTTGGGTATTTTTTTTCAGTGACTTCACGAGGCCAGGTGGGGGGCGGGGGCTCTTTTTAGGGATTTTCAGAATATGGTCACCCTCACAATGGTAGAATATTACACAAAAAGGGCTCAGTCAGTGCCATTTGTTTGTTTCTTTTACCTTAGCTTCAAAAACTGTGTACCATAAAATGATCTGTGCTAGATATTAGGAGTGGAAGGCAAAATTGAGAAACATAAGTAACCATTTTTTTTGTCTTTTGGTTTTTGAATCTTTTTTTTTTGGGGTCTAAAGTCCACTTATTTTTCCAAATGTAAATGCCTGAATTTACTCTTCAAAGCAGGCTTTTGAAAAAAAGAGTATTAACAGCTAGTTCAAATATATTGCTACTGAATAAATCTTAAGAACTGACCCATGTGATGGGAATTTTCTTGGGAAATATGACTCCTGTTATAATCCATAGACATCATCATTCAACTTTTTCACTGAGGTAAAAAATTAACTGAAAATTGAAAAAAAAAACAAAACCAAAAACTGCGGAATCATAGAACGGCAATTTAGAGCTCATTGGCGCCAAAACAACCCTAAAAGAATCAAATCAGGACAAAGGGTTATTGTCCCATCCCTATTGGATATGCAATTCCAAAGTATTCCCATGTCACTTAAAGAGGGGTATTAGTTTTTTTTTTCAAAAATTTGATTTATTTTATTTCATCTTTTCAATTTCTTGAGCTTTATGCTATCTATCCGGAGCCCAAATGATAGCGCTACACGAACGACAGCTAAAAGAAAATCGTCATTTTCTCACTCTTCTGTTATGCGTTGTATATAATTTTAGCTACTGTCTCTTTAAGCCTCCACAAACCCCCTTCCTCTGATTGGCTAGCCTTTGGAACCTTGTCAAGGTTCGAGCAATGGGTAGACCTTGGTGTTTAAGGACCCCCTCTCCAACATGAATCATGAGCACTTTAAAGATGTATTCTGTGATTTCTACAACATATATGAGTTTGGAATGGGTTAAAAATGTGCTCATAATTAGTCCCGACAACCAGCAATGGTACTTCATGTCATTTTTCAAAACACAGAAAAGTATGAGCCTCCTCTTTAAAAGATGTGCTGGCAATTCACTCAAATATGGTTTATAAAAGTTTAGAGGGATAGTTATTTCTTCCCTAACAAACAAGATATTTGACTGATGTCTTTAACAATGCATGATGACAATTAGGTAAGTGTGAGCAATGCAAATTACATATTTGAGGGGTGGGCCTTAAACACTAAGGTCTTCTCGTAGTTTTCCCTAAAAAGGTATTCAGAAGTCTGCCCAATCAGAGGGGAGGTGGTTTGTGGAGGAGAAGAACTTAAAGAGAGAGCATAAAAGTTAAAAGTTAAAGAGGGAGATTAAAATGAGTTAACTGTGAGAGAAATATGGAGTATTTTGAGTTATAAATCATGTTAATATCACTGCCTGACCCTCTAAAAAAAGGAAAAAACTGCCTCTTTAAGTCAAGTTTGCCTCAGATCTTGTGACCATTCGTATGTAAGGTTGAGTTTCTAATCACGGAGGCTCCAGTTTGACCTTCTGCATACATGGCCTTAAGATCAAACATGCCACTTAACTGCCCGTCCGTCCTCCATGTTACTGCAACATTATATTGAATTTCATCTAGCAGCACCTGACTCATTTCATCCGGCCTCATGTTTGTATTGATTTTAATCTGCACCTCCGTTAGAACCCAGCCTCTTCCTCTACACACATCTCTCACTGTTCCCCCTCTTTCTCATCATCTCCTCCTCCTCTCTGATTGTGTACATTGTCCCAGCAGGCCTTGTGTCACCCTAAGATCAACAGTTAAAAGCCATTAATGATGTATAAGTCATTCCGCGCTGCACTGCCTGCACAACAGATGAGATTTATGCATGACTGCCTGCTCTGTGCCATAATATCCATTTCCAGGAACCTTGTTAGATCTTAATGCATCCTACGTCTGTGAAGATTCGATTGTAATTTTGAAAACAAGCTGCTTTCTTTCAGTCGTCTGCATAAACATGAGCTGCATAGAGCATTCTTTATTGTGAGGAAGGTTAATATGTGGGCTGATTCATTTGTATGTGCATGGTTTCAAAAAATAACGACATCATCAGTTGGGCATCAATAATTTTATTGACTTGAATGAGGATTTCAGTCCTGACCCTTGTGACCCATTAGCATTAGCTGCAGGCGCTGGCATGAAATATTGAAAAATTAACATGTTTATGATCTTTCTGCAGGAATCTTAACTAAATTTATTGTTGAACATTAGAGTCAGTAATGAAAACTCCTCCTTACAGTACAAGAGATTGTATGGGGCTATAATAGAAGTTAAATTATTTGTGATTGAAATGTGATCCTCAAATGGATACATTTCAAAGATTCATATGTGCGTATAAACATCAATACATTTCATTGCCAAATGTGTTATTTGTTCCACAAATGGGCGATGTGATCCACAAATATGTGGTTTGATCCTCAAATGCATAATTTGGAGAGCAAATATGTTATTTAATCATCAGGTGCTTCATTCGTCAAATACATATAAAGATTAACAAATGTGTGATTTGATCGACAAATGTGTCATTTTATCCACAAATGAGTAACATGTTAAATGAATGCACTATGAAACCTACGAAGTAAAATAGAGATTCAATATTTGATGTGATTTCCAAATGCTTGGATCGACTTATAAATGCGTAATCTGATTCGCAAATGCGCAATTTCATCCACAAATGCCCTATTCAATCCCTAAATATGTAGTTTGATCCTGTGATACATAATTTGGTGAGTGAAGGGGTGATTTGATCAACAGATGTGTCATCTGTCTAACGCTTATAAAGATTCACAAATGTGTGATTTGATTGACACATGTTGTTTCATCTACAAATGTGAAACATGTTAAATGAATGTGCTATGAAACCTATGAGGTAGAATAGAGATTCACCAATGTTAAGTGTGATTTCCAAATGCTTGGTTCGATTTAAAAATGCGTAATCCGATTTTCAAATGCGTAATTCAATCCACAAATGCCTTATTCAATCTCTAAATATGTAGTTTGATCCAAAAATGCATAATTTGGTGAGCAAAAAGGTTAACTAATAATCAGATGTTTCATTTTTCTAATGCATACATAGATTCACAAATGTGTAATTTGACCGACAAATGTGTCATTTTATCTAAAAATGTGCAACATGTTAAATGAATGTGCTATGAAACCTATGACGATATTTAGAGATTCATAAATATTTGGTGTGATTTACAAATGCTTGATTCGATTTACAAACGTGTAATCTGATTTGCAAATGTGTAATTTGATCCACAAATGCCTTACTCAATCCCTAAGTATGTAGTTTGATCCTCAAGTATATAATTTGGTGAGTGAGTGGGTTTAATAGTTCAACAGATGTGTTATCTGTCTAATGCTTATAAAGATTCACAAATGTGTAATTTGATCAACAAATGTGGAATATGATCCACAAATATGTCATTTTATCTACAAATGCATAACATGTTCAATATTTGCCCTATGAAATCTTTGAATGCATACAAAGATTTGCAAGGGCATAGTTTGATTTGAATATGTGTAATCTGATCTACAAATGCGTAACATGCACCACAAATGCTCTTTGAAGTCTGCAATATATGCATATAAAGATTTGCAAATGCGTAATTTGATCCACAAATAGGTTGGCCACTATATAGTCACTGCATAGTTGCTACATAGTCACTGCATAGTTATTACATAGTCACTACATAGTCACTGCATAGTTATTACATAGTAACTACATAGTTACTACATAGTTACTGTGCTTGCAGGCAATGGTAAATAAATAGAAGGTATGTATGTGTTTTAGTGACTGCACCCCCCAGTTAAAAAGCTCTGGGCATGCCCCTGCTAATAGCTTTTTGTACACAGCACCCCTTAAAGAGAAAACCNATATCATAATGCGGCTAAAAACTGCAGCATAAGCTCACTATGTCTGCACCTTTACTGTCCAGCATTGGCTCTCTCCTCAATTATTTATGGTTTTCTGATGGCTAACTGACATCTCAGGTTTCTCCATCACTGTGTGTAAACTCCCACACTGTCTGCCCATCTGTGGCAGACGGGATTCCAACACTGCTGTAGTGATAAGCACAGCCATCCCTGCAACATTTGTTTATTTACCGGCATGATTTGCTGACAGCAGGCACGGGGCACGCGGGTTGATAAGCAGGGGAGAGAGAGAAGAAGGTGGAAACAGAAGAGAAGAGGGGGGGGGGGGCAGAGCAAGCTAGCTAAACCGTGTTTTTATGGAGGATAATTTTCCTCCCCAGAAGGCAGTGATTGGCATTAATTACCAAACAGGTGCTAACAGCGATTAATCTCATAATTAAGCAGTTTGATGTGGTTCATTTGGGGAAGTATGAGTATGAGGTAAGGTGTGTGCAGAAAAAGTGTGTGTAAGCATGTGTTTAGTGTGTGTGGAAAAACTCAGCAAAAAACAAAATTCCTTCATTTGTGTTGCAGTTGCATCCTTGTGTAACCACTTTTCTTTTTTACAAACAAAATAAGCCACCATTTGGTCTCCATCTCACAGTTTGGAGGAACTTTTCAGCCGTTAGTGCTGAAACTCTGATAGTTTGTTCTTGGCTTGGTGTGTGTGGTGTGTGTGTGTGGTGTGTGTGTGAAGCGAGGTTTGACCAGTGAAATCGGTTAGCTATTAAGTAAGCTCATGTTTATTCAGTCATTTAAAACACACTTCATCTTGATGCTTAACAGGCAAAGTGGAACATCTTTCCAATCTTCAAAAGATTTCAAGAGTATGGGCTCGGTGCTCTTATCAAAACACTCAGAGGATGTTTCTTCTGCAAGTTGTCAACTGCTGACACTTTGCTACGGCTCTATGTGTCACATTAAAATGCAAATCTAAAAACCTTTTCCAACTCAGATTTAAACTTGTAGATATCTTAGACAGGGTTTGATACAAAATTATGCAACATGTCATGATTCATAATGATGCGCTGCAGTACCATGCAATGTAATCTGGAAGATGATGTACAATGTGATACAATAAAGAACAGTCAGCTACATCTGTTTAGACTCCACTGTTTGACAACAAGTAAGACAGTGTAATAATAGGTGAGATAAGAGCGTATTCACACCTGTGGTTTGTTTTCTAGTGATGTGTCGTTTGTGAACGATTCGTTCAAAATGAACGAATCATCTGGGTGAACAAACTGAACTGAATCAGTTACTTGAACAGATTTGTTCATTTATGAACTGCAGTAACGCTCCCATCCTCCCATCTCCTGTCTCTTGTCTCTGTCCCTCTTGACCGTTAGAGCGCCCCCCCCCCCCCAATTCAATTCAATTCAATCCAATTCAAAAAAGCTTTATTGGCATGATAAACATACGTTTAGTACACACAGTTAAACATATAGTTAAATAAGCGTAACAGATGTGCAAAAAGAGCATGCAGTGCAAAATATAAATGAAATATTAATAAAATAGACTATATCTCTGTACATTAGAAATATTACAAAATTACAATTACACACACCCACCCATTTATGTCTATGATAGAAATGACTCAACACACAGGACAGAGTCGGTTGGAAGTCCTGTGTCTTGCTCAAGCCCGCCCCGACATCTCCCTCTCGTGTCACCAAAATTGAGGTAGTGGTAAATATTTAGGTGTCGCAAAAATATATGTGCTTTTTATTGCTGCCGTCTGTTTGCAAACGGTTTATATATCCATATTTACTCAGCTGACTGTTTTAAAATCTATTATGATGGTCTCAATACATGTTTAGTTCATGAATGGATCACTGACTGACTGACTGACTGACTGAAAGAGAGAGACACAGTTCAGTGACTGAACAAAAAAGCAATAACATATAGATATATATTTTTTTCTTTTCTCTCCTCTCTTTTCCAAAGTTTCTTATATCCCCAATAAAAACTACACATGAACTGCAGCTGTCAATTATCATAAAGCGAAACCTCATAACTCGGCTTTTAACGTCTAATAACTAATAAAAAACCAACTTCTCATAATAAAGAGGACAGAGTTTTTGACCTATACTGCAGCCAGACACCAGGGGGAGCAGTTTTAGTGGAGACCTCAGCTAGAGCCGACTGTCATGGCATCCACTGATTATCAATCAATCAAATTTTACTCGTAACGCCCTTTACAATAATCAGAAAAGGTGCCCAAGGTGTTTTACAACAAAGCCACAAAACAGTACATAAAAGCAATATATGAAACAGAGTCTATATACATGACATGACTATATACATGACAATATATACATGTATATTTTTGTGGAAAGTGCTTCAGTGCTTGTTTAGATTATACAATCTGTGATTTGTTGTGTGGTCCTTGCTAGTGGAATGACAAAATTCAGTCAAATACAGTTACAAAAAACTATACATTGAAGGAGACATTTTTAAAAATCATAATATAATATGGAATGTAATCAGGCATAATGAGTAATGATACTTTACAATATTATGCAGTCTGATACTTAAATAAAATGCAACGCTATGAGATACGTTGTGATATGATGTGATATATAGAACACCAGATACCATTGTATAACCAGGAATGTGAAATAAGATATAAGATACAACACTATAATAAAAAAGATGATGCTTTGCAATATAGGCAAGATATAGGATATGACTGGAAGTTAAAAATTATAATGCAATATGATGCATTGCAATAATACATAATATGATATTCAGGTAAGATACAATCTATCTTAATATGAAAGTGAGCTGCCTCCCTCAGCCGTTGGAGCACTCATCTGGAAGGATCCATGTGTAGCCAGGAGGCAACAATAGAAAGACATATCATTACCCTACTTTTACACCTGCAGAGGTTTGATGTATGACTCGGAGCTACAACGTATGTGCCTGTATGCACCATCTATGTAGCTTTGTGTACCCCCCTGAGCCTTTTTGTCACACCATGGTTACTCCCTCACAGATACCAGTTAATGATTTTTCAAAAGTAGAATACAACATAACTGATTATTAATGAAAAATCTTTTTGTATTAACTTAATTTGCACTCTTAATTATCTAGCACTTTCTTCTTTTTTACTCAAATTAAACATATAAAATAAATATTTCGCCCTGGAAATATAAAACCCAAAACCAGTGAAGTTGGCACGTTTTGTAAATCGTAAATAAAAACAGAATACCATGATTTGCAAATCCCTTTCAACCTATAATCAATTGAATACACAGCAAAGACAAGATACTTAACGTTCAAACTGGTAAATTGTTATTTTTTGCAAATATTAGCTCATTTGGTATTTGATACCTGTTTCATAAAAGTTGGCACAAGTGGAAAAAAAAAAAAGACTGAGAAAGTTGAGGAATGCTCATCAAACACTTATTTGGAACATCCGACAGGTGAAGAGGCTTATTGGGAACAGGTGGGTGCCATGACTGGGGATAAAAGTAATATAATCAGTAACGTAATATATTACTTTTGGCAGGGAGTAATAAGTACAGTAATGATATTACTTTTAAAAAGAGTAACGAGTAATATGCAATTTACTACTTTTTTTTTCAGTAATGGACCAAACACTGGAAACAAGTCACAAGTAGGGATGGGTATTGATAAGATTTTCTTGATAGCAATGCCCTTATTGATTCTGCATATTGAGCCGATTCATATCGATTCTCTTATCGATTCCTAAAGTAGGCTTTAAAAGAGTTTTCTTTGAAGAGAACATTACAGAGAGTGTATAAGTACATAAATATTGAATTGGTCACTGGATCTGGATATCTAAGGATGAAAATAAGGAAGAAAGTAAAAACACAAGCCACATGACATAAATTTGATTGGCAGAGTCTAAAGGTGGCGACATGATGCTGCACACTCTTGTACAGTAGGTGGCGGTATGAACCTGAATCTTGTTTGTGATCTGCTATTAAATGACAGAAGAAGAATCTGAAAACAACTTTTCTTTCATCCTGTAATGAAAGTTGAAATTCTGTTTTGAAACCGAAGTTATATCGATGTATGCTAACCGCTTACATATCAATGGGATTTCCCATATCTTGCTAGCATCGAGCTACTGCTACGTTTACGATGCTGTTTTTGGTACAATAGGAGATGTATAACATGTTAAATGCTAGATTATGAATCTTTTGTGAGACAGTGATGTGCGTTTCTTTGTGTGTTCAGTTTCTTCAGTAAAACTTTAAGCAGAAAGTTTTGAATCAGAGTTTTCTTGGGAAACTGTTCTCTAAGTGCTAATTGAAGCTAACTGGGGCAAAGAAGAGGATGTAAGGTCCGCCTGCTGCTGCGTAAAGAATCGATAAGAGGAATCATTAAGCAAAAACACTAACGATATCAATGGAATGAACCATTTTTTATCGATTCCCAACCATTGACTGTATATAGAATGGACAGCCTGCTTCCGCCTGTCACCGTTCTACGATTTTGAAGCCAAAAAACCCTGTTTCTCTAGCCGCCATCGTGCAGCCGGAGTCTGCGCAGTAGAGAATTTCCGGTGGAGCAGAATAAAAATATTTATTTCTTCTTCTTTAGAAGGTTTAGTCTCCTTTTGGCTCTTTCCCGAAGTTTCTTATATCCCCGATAAAAACTACTCACGAACGGCAGCTGTCAACTATCCTAAAACGAAACTTATATCGCGGTTTTAACGTCCAATAACTAATGAGAAACTAACTTCTCCGAAAAAAAACACCTAAACACCATGCAGCCAGATGACATCATCATACTACCTTAGCGTAAAGATGAGAGAAACGTTTCTACGAGGTATCGTAATTTTTTAAAGTTTTCCCGGCTCATATCTGGAATACATGGGGAGGCGGGGCTTATGACTTATACTGCAGCCAGACACCAGGGGGCGGGGCATCTGCTGGAGGCTTCAGTTTGAGCCGAACGTCGTTATACAGTCTATGTTCCCAACAGGAACCGGTTCTGGATACCCATCCCTAGTAACAAGCCAGTTTTGAGAATGTAAGGAGTAGAAAGCACAGATAGTTACGTTCAAATATAGGGAGTAAAAATAAAAAGTCGTCAAAAGTATAAATACTCAGGTTAAGTACAGATACCTGAAAAATCTACTTCAGTATAGTAATTATATATTTATACTTTGTTACTTCCCACCTCCGATCACTGCTCTAAGCTTTTAGGCTTGAGCTGAGGTTCTGTCGTGTTCGCACAGTTTGTAGGACTCGTGACATTTCGCCTCTGTTTTCTGAATCACTTTCACTGACTTGCACAGGATGATGCAAGACCTGTTGAACGTGAATGTACTCGCACGTGCACTCTCATTTGTTAGACAGCAAATCTGTGTCACAGCAGAGATTGTGCCTCACAAACTGGCAGCTCCTTTTACATGCAGTGAAGAATACACCCCCCCCCCCCCCCCCCCCCCCAGGCTCTGGGATGGTGTCAGAGGGCCTCTGGCTGTGCAGAAACACCCCACAGGAGTTGGGCATTTGGTGCAGGGTCATCCATATGAGGGATTTCCGTATGACCCACTTTTTAGCCCCTTTACTGGTGCACAGACGCCTTCTCTCGCCTGCCTCCTCGCTCAGCCACATTCGTCAACCAGAAGGAGGTGTCTTTGTCTGCTTGCACTGGTTCCCTCGCACTCCCTGTTGCCAAGACACGGAGCCGTGCAGAAGAGCTGACAGTTCCACT
>RPOG01003465.1:0-62931 GCA_008086565.1 Thalassoma bifasciatum
TATAAAAAGAATATTCATTATTATCTGAATATCGAAAGGGGTCTATGTAAACAAAAATGAAGCTCAAATGCTTCTGTGGCCACTGCCAATGCCTACAAGAGGCAGAGAACCACACTCTTCACTTCTTTTTATCATCTTCACCTGGAACCAGTGCAACCACCTGTTCCTCCCTTTAAAATTGCCAGACAGCAAGACTCTATGCAACCACAAGACAACGCCCAAACACGAATAAACAAAGCTTAACAACCACCTACAAACACCACACCAACTCCTGTTAATACCTCAAACAACCATCAGTAAGTCGTCCAACATCAGCCCTTTGAAATCCTCAAACTCTTGATCTAATATAAACAACCAGCAACAGAATTTAAATGCTACCTCAGTCCCGAAGGCCACACCTAACACTCAGAAATGTAAACCCACTCACCCACCCTGACAACCCACTCAGCAACTGCTGATCAATACCTTTAGATGCACTCCAACAGCCAATCAACCCCTCGTGTTTCCAGGGGCTAAAACACTAGCCAACGGGCTTAAACAAGAGCCAGAGGCTAACAAGGGCTTATGGCTAAACAGCAGCTAAAGACTAAAACAGGAGCTTTTTGCTAAAGCGAGCTGTTTTTGACAATGTTCACTTCGACCCACATGCAGCAGTTACATTGCTGTTATCTGCTCAAACCTGAGGATCTGTCAGTCAAATGAGGAGCTGGGTCACATTTTCCCTGCTTGGTGAGGTTGGAGTTAGTAGATGAGCACTGGTAGGACATAACCAGGATCCATTAACATTACATGTCACAGACACGTCTCAGAACACCGAGCTGTAAGTAGCTATACATGTAGCCTGCTACAAAACTTGATGTATTCTGTAAAAGGTTGCACCAAACACAGAAAATTAGCGTTCAAAGAAGATCTGATGCCTACTACATAAGTGTTTTCCTCACAGACGCTTTAAATTTTTTTCGGCGGTCAACCTCCTCTCCTGGTTTTCTTCAGCATCTGAAAGTTTGGCATAGCAAGTAATCATATGCCCATTCCCTTCTTTCCTGTTGATAAAGAAAAAAAATGTAGTACAGTTCACCAGTGAGATGCAAATCTTCCTAATGTTTACATAATATGCAGATATTAAACAATACATCATGTCCAAGACCTGCAGTACACAATGTAATTTAGATGTGCACAGAGGGACACTGTGGGGTTCTTCTCTTTGCATAGAGGGGGTGAGTAAATAAAAACAAGTTTGAGAGCTTGGAAGCAAGTTGGGAAACAGAACAACAGCCAAAAGAATCAGCATCAATTTACTTTTTTTTTTTGTGTGTATTACTATTGCAAAAGGTTCATTTGGTTATTAAATGTGTATGTTTAACGAGAGTCCACAGACACACTTAGCTAAAGATTGTCATAATATTTCCATAGTCTGAGTTCATTCTGTATTTAATAGGCTGATAATGTTCAAATTAACTCTCATACGTTTTGCTTTTAGCTGCTGGTGGTGTTTGTATAAAATGGGTTTACTTATCATGACTACAAGCATCATGAACAGGATTGCATTCACTGGTATCATTAACAATTTTTTTTTCAAGGAAGTTAAACAAGCTTCTTTGATGTTCACTGTTTGTGTTTGGTTCTTGCTTCTTCTCTGTTTACGGGATCGGTTTCCGCTTCTTTCTTTGTTAAGGATTTTTTTCTCACTCCATCAGACCACCTCTCTCCTCATCTCTTCTTTCCTGCTCTTCTCCACCATCTCATTTCTCTCACCCTCTTATCAATCACACACAGCCCCCCCACCCCCCCACCCTTCCTCTTTCTGTCTTCTCATTAATGTGTTTGCCAGCAGGGTATCTTGGCGACCGGCTGCAGAAGCTGTCACCAAGGCAACATATCATAGTCTGTGGTTGTTGAGGCGTTTTGTCGCGGAGACAGGGGGGCGGGGGGATGTAAATGGAGGCTGCATCCTTTGCGTGCTGAAACTGCTCCTCTGAGGAGAGGAGGGCAAACAATCAAATATTAAATTCTCCAGACGCTTGGCTCATTCTTTGTCTCTTATCCCTGCTGGTTTCCCTTTTCGCAACCCCCCCAGCTCTCACCTCATAAATACACACTGAGCATAAACCCCTTCATCACAATGATTTCACTGCATAAGGTATTCCAATGTTCTGTCCTCTTCATTAGTGCCTATTACAGCATCATTATGCTATTAAAATGTATTTAGTACTAATGTAATCACACGCTGTACATGTAAGAAAATGAATACAACTTGTTCAACTTCATTTCAGTCATTTTTTTCTCTCTGCTCTCTTGAGCTGATTTAAATACAGCAGTTCTCTCAGTAACGTGTAATCATATGTTCTCTCTCTTATAGAGCTGAGAGCAGCTGCAGTGCTTAATGTTGGAGATTATTTTTGGTTTAATGCCTAGGTTTTGGAGTCAGTGCATCTGTCTCCATTTGCCCCTGACTCTGGACCTTCGTGTGGGCAGTTTCCACAAAAAACAATTTTATCTCCAGCAATAAGTAGCACGATTCTTTCTTTGTGTACTTTGAATGAGTGGATATAAAAAAACATCTTTGTGTTTTCATTGCCATGAATTGACTTCAAAGGCATTATTTTCTGTTGATATGTTCATGTTTTAAATAGGACTGTAATTAATGACTATTTTTGTTGTTAACTAATCAATTGATTGTTATTTTTGATTAGACTAAAGTGGCTAAAAGTGCACATTTGTTAAATTTAACCTGTGTATGTCAACTATAGACTGTATGAAACATGGACAACACCCGTCTGTTTATGAAGCTGTGTTTTGAAGGAAATCAGCCCGAGCTGCCATATTTGAATTGGGATGGCTGATGAGTGCCCAAACTCACAGCTAGTGGGTGCCTGTCAGTCATGTGATCTGAGCTGTGCTTCTGATTGGGCAAGCTCTTGATCTCAATATCTTCCAAATATACAAGTTATATAAAAATTCACCCCTGTACAGTGTGTGCCATTAGTGGAAGTAGCAATCCAGGCAGTCTACAGTTTTTGTACCAGGCTGTAAATATTCTAAATGCGGCATAATAATAATTAATAATAATAATTTTTGTTTCTTCATACAAAAATATCCTGAAGCACAAACAACCTTAGCTCATGCACACGCAATGTTCAGATGTTTGATAGGATATCAAACCCACTGCGATTCCTCCTTACTTTCGGTAACAATGGCAGTTAGATTACAAATCACAAAAGCAATGTGGGTAGAACTTTAAAACTGTAGCTTTGCTAAACAGCCGGGAGGGGCTAAGGTGTACAGAAAATTATGAAAGAAAGTGATGGAGGACAAAGTGAGCAGTGACATGCAAGAGGAAAGATGGAATAAAGTAACAGACTGACTTGACAGGAAACACCTGAATGTAAAAGTTTTTTTTAAGTTCTATTTTGGGCTTTTCGTGCCTTTAATGGATAAAGGAGGACAGTGGATGGAGTTTGAAAGGGGGAGAGAGTGGGGAGTGACATTTGGGACACAGACCACAGGCTGGATTGGCACCCTGGCTGCCTGCTGGAGGGTGAACCCCATGGAGTGCGACCTTAACCACTGGGCCATCTGCGCTCTGTGGATGCAGATTTTAACTCAGTAACGATTATACACACTTGACATGCTGAAACAGCTGCAAACCCCAGAGCGTTTTCAGCACTGCAAGCGTAGAAAGAGCACTTAATACCCAGTATCTCACAATGGTTAACCCTGGAAAATCAACACCATAGATTTTGCTGTGTAGTTGGTCCTCATGTTTCCTCTGATGTGTCCCAGAAGTTTTTTGGTACAGGCACACTGCTCTGTATCCAGACATGGTGTGACCATCTCAATACTTGCCCCCATTTACGGTGAATAGATGCAACCTTTTCTCCTCTTTTTTATATCATTCCCCCTCATTCAATAAAAATCACGCATTTAAAGAAAATGGTGGTATGCTGTGAAGTAAATAAAGCTTGTACATTGATGGTTTGATTGAGAAAACAACATGACAACCCTTGCATCTTCAGGTGTATTTGCCGTGTATTCTGTATTGCACCATTCTTCTTCACTGGTGACACACATCAAGTCTATTTTCCAGAGAAACCTGTTTCCAGCACATGCCGTGTTAAATACAGATGCCTTGGGCTAGGCTCTGCCGTGCAATACTTGACAAGCTCTTCCAGGGGGGGTTTTAGGGTCAACACTGTTGAATGCAGCAAAACGCAGCACGGAGGTGATGCGGATTACACTCTGTACAGTCATATGACGATTGTTCCACGCCGCAGAGCTGAGACTACAACAGACAAATCAAATGATGATTATCAAATATCAAACCATCATCAATTTATTGTGACTCATAAATTACAGCTATGCTCTATAGAGTCCTGCAAAACAAACACAAACCAGCATATTTGTATAGAAAGGAAACAATTAGGCTTTAATGAGGCTGTAGGACCCTGAGGAGGGAGCACGGATTAGCAGCATTGAGGAGGAGTGGGGGGTGCGGGGTAGATGAGTGAGGTGTTAGGTGTTAAGGTTTGGTGCTTGTCCACACACACATGCACACACATGCACACACACCCTCCTCTTAGTCCATCCTTGCAGGCGTACCTCAATCAGCTACAACGCTGCTGGGCATACATGAAAAAAAAAACACACACACAAATCATTCTACACACATAAGTATGTGCTCTGCATGTTGAAAAGTGATACACACACACAGCCATATAAACACATGACACACCACATACACACATGAATAATTCAGATCAATACAAAGAAACAGGTTGCACTAGGACGAGTGTTCATTTGTGCAAGGTCACCTACTAACACACTGCCTCAATAAGCAGAGTGTCTGGCACACACACGTGCACGCGCACACTCACACTCATTGGCAGAAACACACTCATGCTTTTCCCTGAAAGAGGTGGCTGGAAATGGGCTTTGCTTCTGCTAACAAAGAACTGTAAATCCTCCTTCCTCTGCCCCTCCCTCATATCATTCCTCCTTCTTCCTCCTCTGTTATCCTTTCCTCTCTCTCTCTCTTGCTCTCTCTCTTTCTTCATTGATCTTTTGTTTGCATATTTCCCAGTGTTTGCCAGTGTGTGAAGAGCCAAAGTAAACAGAAGAGGAGGAGGAGACAGGTTTTGCCTATCTGAAATGCAGCCTGTTGTTGTCATGATTACTCAGCGAAGAAGCGAGAGAATAATGGAGATGAAGGGTTAGAGGATGGAGAGAAAGAGAGTCAGACTGTTTATAAACCAGTATGTGTGTGTTTTTTTGTGTGTGTGTAGCCTTTTTACTGATTAAGAGCCATATCCATCCCCTATCAGTATTTGAGGCTTTGTTGCAGTGCTAATGCTATGCTAATGCCATGCTAATTGACCATTCACTCTCTCAGCTTTAGCAGCCGTACAGACACACACACACACACGGATACGGGCTGAATCATTGTGCTCCATCCTGTCAGTGTTCATCGGCTCTATGGAAACACAACACGCACATGCTGGAAGCGTTTAAAGACACACCAGGCTCAATTTGTGTTGTTTGTAATTCTTCAAACATCAAGCAGAGCTGAGAATTGAACTAATAATTGGACTGCATTAAAACAGAGAACGGTTTCAGGTTATCAGCAAGTGGTGTCTGCTTCTTTGACAAAATGATAGTAATAATCATCTCAGTAAAGGTGATTTAAAGGTGTGTGCAGTATGTTCCTTGCACAATGAAAAGCCACTTCGACAAGCTAAAAATTACCTTTGATCCACTTTACATATGAAGATTTACAATGAATTAGGCCCAATTCCAATTCCTTTCTTAACCCTCGATCTAAACCCTCAAGCTCAACCCTCAATCTTAGTAGCCCTCAAAACCAAGTGTTAAGGGCTATCTTGTGACTTAGAAATGGGACACCCCTTAAATGCAAATGAAATTGTTGTGGACTGTCTGTCAGTTATTCCTTCGATTAGCGTGATCAAAAAAATATCTGTATAAATAACACAACCACGGACATATTCAGCTGTCACAGCATACCATAGTTTATTGAAAGGTTAACACCAGCTATAACTATCGTTACATAACTCTGCAGCTACAGGAGATGACATCAGCCCGGTCATCTTATACCATTATCGGCACAAGCATGTTATATAGGCTGTTATCTTGATAAAACAATTACATTACCACAGAGAAAAATGACCATTTTGTAACATTTACTAACTTAAACAATAGGAACAACACACCGGCCGCTATTGACAAAAGATCGTAAAATAAATGTTTTGCAACAATGAGGTAAATAATCCATAAAATGGGTCTAAACTAAGATAATACAATGGTTTTCCTAATATTTATATCTCCATTATCAAAGAAAATACTATATTTGTAGCTCGCCTTCTCTGTCGCTTTGGACGCCATGTTTATTCACCGAAAATACGCAATGCATTCTGGATGTCCCTTAGTCCCAAGGGTGGTGTCGGAAAATCTCAGTATTGAGGGAGATACAGCCTCAGTCTTGCCCCTCAACCTTAACATTCTGAGAATCGGGACAGCACTTACACTTCGCGGGAGCGCACATTTTGAGATTGAGGGTTAAGACAGGAATTGGAATTCACCCTTAGAGCAGTCAAACATTACTCCCCACTTACAAAACGGACACACTTCCATTAAGGTAACAACAGCAACATTATATTCCTTCTCAAAGGGTAGGGATGCTCAAAGGAAGGTTGGGTTTTTGAGAGGATAACTGTGGTAACCTTGAGTGCTGGTATTGTGTCCAGAAAGAATGGTGAACTGCTTCTTTCACTGGATTGCCCCCTTAAATTTCTCATTTACTAACTGAGTGAGGCATTTACAAAAAATTATGCTATACCAGCTTTGGTAAAACTAGTTGGCTCCCAAACTGTCTGCTTACAGCTTCTCATCTTTGTCTCAGTGCTTTCAGATTTATTTTATTTTCTGTTTTGTTACGTCAAGGAACAGGGTACCAAATGTTGTGTCGGTAAATACTTTGACTATGTTTGTACTAGGGCTGAAAGATGTATCGTTTTCTGATCGAAATCGTGATTTCAGACATCACGATCATGTGATCGCCAGAGCTGCAATTTTTTTGCTCCTGACTGACCCAGGATCTTTAGTGTCAGCTGTTTCACACACATGTTGAAGTGTAAAACTGTTGGGAAAAATCCTTTTTTTCCCCCTGGGGTTGTTGAATTTGGGTTTTCTTATCACTTATTTAATTTTGTTTTTTCTTCTGATTGTTTTGTATTTTATTTATCTTTTTGAACATAAAACAGTTATTTTGAACTCAATTAATTTCAAAAGTTAAGAGTCAAAGATGGCTTTTTTGTTCTTCAGTTGTTAGAACTAAAAATACAATTGAAAAGTCCAGTTTAAAAAATAGCGAGAGTTGTATTTAAAGTTCAGACTCAGTGGAAGTGTTGGACTAAGGGTTTTAAGAAAAGTCAAAATTAGGCTATTTATCTCAAAATCTTCTCAAAAAATTGTACCTTTTATTTTTTAACTTTGTCTTTATTTCTTAGTAGTTTTGACTTAAACCTTAGAATTTTGACTTTTTATATCAAAATTTCTGCTTTTTATCTCAAATTTTTCCTTTATTTCAAAATATAAATGCTTTATCTCAAAATTTTGACTTTTTATCTTCGACATTTGCCTTTATCTTAAAATTTTGACCCTTATTGTGAAAGTTTAGACTTTTCACATAATGTTGGATTAATTACATAAAATTTGGATTTTTTTTTTTATCTCAAAACATTGACTTTTTGTTACAGAGTTTTTATTTTTCAAAATTCGCACTTTCCATCTCAAAATATTGACCTTTTATCTAAAAGTCAAAAACAATTCTTACCTTCAGTTTTCATTTTCATCCTTACGTTACAGGAAAAACTTTTGATGTTTCGATGGTTTTTATGTAATTCTCTGCCAAGTTGGTAAATGTCACCGGACATTTGGAAAACTTTACTAAAGCTTGATTTAAATAAAATCTGCTAGAAAAATCGCAATTAGATCTTTTTCTAAAATCGTTCAGCCCTATTTTGTACTTAGATATTCTTGTGAGATCGGCGGATAAGTTTCCAGTTGCCTACCGGCTTCATTCCCATCACCGTGGACTTACCAAGATGTTTACTAAACTTACTTAAAATATTAATAAATGGTTTTCACCGTGTCACCGTAGAGTTGATATCTGGACGCAGCTCCTTTGTTCTCCTCCACATGTCCCACAACAGTTGACTGGCAGACAGCTAATTACTTTTGTAACAACAAAAACGCAGAAAGGTGGGAAAAAAGCAGCATCAGTGGCAACATCTTGTTCTTCTTCAAAAATTTAAGTAAATTACACCTTGCGTTCATTTAACATGGGCGGGTATATGTCAAAATGCACCGCTACACCCAGTGGTTATTTGAGAACCGGTGATTAAAGGGATGGCTGTTATTTGGTATTCTAGGTATAAGGGTTGTACTGATGTGTAGCAAAAGGTTTATGCAAAAGAATGACACTGTAGTATTTAAACATGTAAAGTGATGCTCTGGCAGACTTCATACAGAGGGTTAAAGGTCTTCTTTTTTTTTTTTTGAGGGGGCATTTTATTACATCTCTCAATCACCATTAAACATAACGATTTTCTTTATTTAGTTTTTAATGAAAAACCTCAGAGATTCTATTAACTACCAGTTATTTTATGGGTCAATGACGTGACGTCCCTTTTTTGTGTCCGAGTGCAATATTTCCTTCCATCATGAATTGAGTATTTCATCACATGTATTTCTTTATTCTATGAAACCTGTGTTATTTGAACACATCTTTAAACTATTAAAATATAGCATGTTTTTTTGTGTTTTGGTTCCTCAAACCCCCAAAATGTCAGGTGGTGCAACCGTCCTGACAAGTATCCACAGTAATTAAACTCTAAAAATTGAATGTCAGTTATTGTAAATGGAAATTAAAAANGAGTGCAATATTTCCTTCCATCATGAATTGAGTATTTCATCACATGTATTTCTTTATTCTATGAAACCTGTGTTATTTGAACACATCTTTAAACTATTAAAATATAACATGTTTTTTTGTGTTTTGGTTCCTCAAACCCCCAAAATGTCAGGTGGTGCAACCGTCCTGACAAGTATCCACAGTAATTAAACTCTAAAAATTGAATGTCAGTTATTGTAAATGGAAATTAAAAACACAGTGGCATTATTTTATGCTTGAACCTTTTTAAATAAAACATTCTTTGCAAATTAAAAGAATTTTAAAGCTGTTGAGAAATTTAAAAAACTTTTGTCCCGTAATTTTCACCTTGTCAAATGTCAGGGTGGTGCAACCGTAACATTAGACTTTTATTTTAAAGTGAAGAGAATAAAACAGGAAACAGGAAACTGCATCAGCCAGAGGAGCCCAAATGACATTTGTGACCAAGTGGAAAAGTTTGTAGATTTCTCTGAAATACTGATAAAAAAGGTTTTTTCACTTCATTGGTGACTGGAACAATTTCCATGTCAGGTGGTACAACCAATGTAATAATGTGAAATGATATTTTAACATCAAATTATTTATCTTATTCACAAATAAAAGAAATGAAACACACAAAATGAAAATGTATGAGTCACTACAGACACTTGAGAGATACTTGCCAATAATTTCACACAGAAAAAATAACAGGAACATATAAATATATTTTCATATATTTGGTTGCACCACCTGACATTTTTGGGTGCTCAAATTAAAAATACTAAAAAATAATGAACCTCAAAACTTTGAAATGTTGGTCAACTACTGAAATCTGTTAGAAAACATAATTCTTCACTCAGAAATATGTTTTTTTTTTCCATTTTCAAAGAACTTTTAAAAAATAAGCTTTTAGACCCTCTTTTTGTCATTGACCCTTATATAGACCGTATTCATTGAATAGAGAGCAAGTTCAGATGGTGGTACTTGGATAGTTTATTACCATATATTCAAAGATCTGTGCAGCCAATTGTAAGCCCTCTATTACTGTTACTCTCTGTTGAGTTTGTGTTGGTAGAATTACTGTCTTGAATTGTGTTAAAGCTCCAATGATTATTACCCTAAAGATACTGAAGCTGTGAACCAGACTTTATGAATATTATCTGATCATAAGTTCTGAGCTGTGAATCAATAGCAGCTTCACTGTTGGTTTCATTGTTCTGCCGCTTACCTTGTAAACACAAAGGAGAGAAAAACACCTGATATATATCATTCTGTCTGTCTCAGTTTGCAGGGTTGTGACCTTATCTCACTGACAACCCCAGGCGCAGGAGGAGTGAGATGATTAAATTAATATTTTTAAGTCAGAATGTCAGATCCTTCTTTGTGTGTCTCTCTGTCTGTGTTGGATGAAATGACATTTCGTGACCTGCCAAGTAACGTTGAACCTGGTGTCCCTGCACATCACTCATCTCTCTCTCTCTCTCCCTTTCTCTCTCTCTCTCTCTCCTTTTACCTTATCTGGAGCGAATAAAAAGAAATTTGTGCAGGTCACACGGTAACTGTGGGTGGATGTGTGAAAGAGAAAATGTTCTATTTTACATTCTTCAAATTATTCATTCAAGAATTGAAAGGGTTCCAGCTGTCCTCTTCTGCTTTTCCTTGACCCATTTCATCTGTGTTTTACACGACCTTTAATTTGAAGCTTTTGGTGCTAATAGATTTTTTAAAGAAATTCCAGTCCACCCTTAACTTTCCACTTTCCCTTAATCTTCTTTTTTTTCTGTGTAAGATTGTAAAAGTGGCTTCACAGGATAAGACACTGAGAGTAGAAACAAACTTTTCCCATTAATGATTCATGTTTTTGGAAGACATGAGGATTTACTTTGCTCTGATCTGTCCCTGTGCTCTTCCTTTGAAACCGAAACTCAACAAATTCAACTCAATCTACCCCGACTTTCTCCATCATAATCCATAAAAGCTACACTGTGCCATCTAACTAGCAGAATGGTGCAGCTGTTTTCTTCCTAATAATAAGAAAAGTTAGATGCAGTGAAATAAGAAATTGCCAGTTTCAGTATTCTCAAGAGTCCGGCAGCTACCACTCGGTTATCTTTAAGAGGCAACTGTGCTGTTTTTAGACTTTTTAATGAAGGATAGATGGATGTATCAGCCGGGCAATATACAGGGAATATAAACCATAACACACAAACTTTTCTTTCCCTCACGGTTAGTGGTTGGGTGAAGCCGTTTTATGCCAGTGGGATCAGAAAAAATTCACTCGTAAAGTTTCTTGGAATTAGAAAGATGGCTTAATACTAGAAACTTTTTCATTATCCCTCCGGCAGATTTTTTTGACTTGCTATAAGCACATCAGACCTCATTTTTGACTTTAAATCACTAGAAATAAGATATTTTCCTGGACTTATCAGGAGAATGTAGCTCATATCAAGACAAATAAGACAATTTTCACTAAAAATAAGACATAATAACTTGCTTAGATATCAGTTTTTGAAGTGAAGGGGCTGTAAAAATGATGTCAGAGGACAAAGTGTTCATGAACTAATGGTGTGTTTGAAATGGTCTTTGTAGTTTCAGCTGTTTTCCAGATGCGTCCTCACCTGACCTGTCTCATGGTTTTTGCACATTCAAAGTCAATAACAAAGTTGCTTTATCCACAGACATTAAGACTCCTGGCATTAGTCCAGTGAGCTTATTTAGTGTGACGGTGCAGTGGCTGTTTGAGGACTGAAATCTCACCCATGAGGTCATTTGAAGTCTTTTTATTGAATAGGGGGCTCTAAAAAAGGCTAAGTGTCTTGACTGATTTTTTTTTTCATATGTTGGTACATTTTTTAATCAGATTATTCTCTAAAGAATCTAATCATTGTAAAGCTGGACTTGTCATAAACAGCTTGGAGCCATCTAAACTGCTGTAATAATAATATAAATAATTTGTAAGCAAGTGTAAAGCAGAGATTGTGATGTGATTCTCTGTTTAGCCCATCAGTACCACAGCAGACAAAGAAGCTCTGTGCTCACAGCGCTGACAGTGAATGGGCTGTTTATTTCCTAATTCAGCATTAGCAGAGTGTTATTCTGCTTTTACAAAATGTGTGTGATAGTGTGTTAGCTACTGCAGAGCGTGCAAACAACATAAGTGTGTTGTAATGAGCCAAGCAGAGGATTTGTGAAGTGCTGGTGTTGCTTTCTTCTTATCTGCTCTGCTTGGTTTCTGCCCTGAGCTGCTTTCTCTGCTGCAGACAAACCAGAGAGAGCTGCTCAACGCTGCATTTGCATCCTAGGAATTCAGGAGGTGCTATTTGTCATGTGTGACTAAGGATAAATATATCACAATCTGCATGCAATGTCACATTTATGCTGTCAAAATAAAATATTGAATTATGTTTTTTTTGTACAAAGCAGGATTGAGCTGAAAATGTCACCCTGTCAATTTTTCTTTCTTTGTTTACATGCATACCAGCCTTAGATACACAAACACACAATAACAACAAACCCTGGTTATGTAACCTATTGTTTGTTGGGTTGTTAAGACTCTTTGTTGAAATCTGTGTGGTGATGATGTCGAGACAGAAGTGCCCTGTTCTCAACTTGAGTGTGTTTGGGTGTGTGTGTGTGTGTATGTGTGTGCATGTGCGCCTCTTATTACTGCATGCACATCATACTGCATACATGCACTCATAAAAGCACATTTACTCAGTGCACTACAACAATTTTTAAAAAATCAAGAGTGATTGACTTATTCATGAGAAATGATTTAACTTAACCTAATAAAAACCACAATCACATTACAAGTGCAGAGAAGGCTGAATTCTGCTAAATTTAGTTTTTACTGGAATGATCCTGCTCAATCATCATCTCTGAGCCTCTGTACTTGTGTGACAGCGTCTGTGTGTGCCTCACCCCCTTATAGACCCCCTCCTCACTGGTTTTGTTAATGTTACACTGGACTTGGGATGCTTCTGGGTGGAGAGCAGGAGTTTTTATGCAGCCAATCACTGCGCACCCAAAAATGATTCTATATCCGTCTAAAACATTTTTTATGCCTCATTAGATTCCATCAGTTTTTATCCCTATTCTGTTATAATGGTATCGAGTCTCGAATATCTTCCCTTGGAATCAAAATCGAGTTTGAATTTTTTGTATTCTGACAACCCTGCCTAGTGGTGTATCCAGTCTTTGCACTGAGCTAAGCCAAGCTGAAATAATCAACTCCAAACTCAAACTTAAAACTCAAAGTATGAGAAAAGCACCTCAGTCCTCACATCTCACTGCAAACAATACAATGACAGGTGCCTCAGGTGTTTAATAGCGTGCTGACAGACGGTGTTATGCAAAAGAATATTTCATACAGCTCAGTCACTAAAACAAAGACAGGTTCAAAGCTTGTTGATGTAGAAATGAAAGCGCTGTCAGTCGGGCACATGACTGTAAAATTTATTTCAACATGAAAGCCTTCCCCTCTGCTGTAGAGCTCTCAGGATTTCATGGCTGCGTGCTTCAAGTTAGTCTGTTCACTGAGAGCAGATCTGATTTGTGTGCTCCCTCCTCTCTGGCAATCTCCCTCATCCCCAGAGTGCCATCTCATCATTTAGCAGTTAACCTGTGTGACGGGTGCTAACCTGACAGGGCTGTTAAAATCATTTCTATATCAGCGCGGTGTAAAAGTGTTGGTACTTTGCTCTGGTCTGTCACCCAGAAAACAGCAGAAACATCTCTGTTCAGCACTTTGGAATATTCCTGTCAGAGCAGAGCTGCTTTATTGTGAGTTTCAACATCCTTTTTTTTGCACACAGTACTTTTGGACTGCCTTGTAGTGGACACTTTGCTCGATCAGCTAATGTGTTTCATCATGACTCCTTCCATTTTCCTGTCCTTTATTAGCTATTTTCACTTCCCTGATGCAGACTTTCCCAAACGTCCTCAGGGTGTTTCATCAGGTCTGTGTGTGTGTTGGATTCAGCTCTGCTGTGAGTGTTACAGCTGGTTGAGCTGCAGATCAGATTGGATTGGAAGGAGGGGAGTTCACACCGCTGTGCTGTGCTTCCTCATCCATGACAGAGAATGACAACATCTCTCTCTTCTTTTACCGCTCTGTCATCACTGTTGTTGTCTGTCTCCCTGACTTTTCTCTCTTGTCATCAACCATCTATTCCTCTGTCCCTCTCTGACCTTATCAAATTTTATTCCAAATATACTCAGAGGTGAATTTCCCCTGTCTTTTCTGCAGAGGGCACAGCCAGGAGATGTTAAATATGTAATCAGATAGCATGGGGCTCAACCTGTTATCTTATCTGTGGTGTAACTGGAGACCTGCGGGCTCAGGAACATGAGAACAAGCTCTTGCAGTGCTGTGTGTGAGAGAGAGTGTGCGCATGGTCTTGGCATAATGAATAATGATTTCCAAGCATACTTTTGGAAAACAGACACTAAAATGGCCTCGAGGAAGCAGAAATGTTTTGGTAGTCAAAACCATATTTCTCTTGGTTTTAAACAAGAACTAAACAATAGATGAAATAAATCGAAATCAACATTCAGAACCTCTAACTGGCATGATTGTTGTGATACAATTCTAGCTGTTGAAGTCCTTTTCTGTCCCAGATTGCTCTAAATAAACCAGCAGCCCATGCAGTTTGCCTGCTGATGCAGTTGGTAATTGGTGGCAAACCAGACGCATTTTGAAGCCATGATTATCATTTAAAGACAAACTGACTCAGCATTTTGACTTGTGACAGTTCATGTCTGTAATTGCTCCTTGAGGCACAGTGCAGCATGTTACGTCAGTGAAGTTGGAACTAAAATATATCCTCTTCTTAGCAGACATTTTTGAATTGTAAAAAAGTACAGATGCCACTAACGATCACTCTTGCAGTTATAAATGATTCATTCCCTAATAATTTTAGACTGCTGAAAGTCCTGTGACACCATGAATGCCCATTAGAAATAATCACATACACAAAAGGAACATTATGACTTTAGGAGCAACTTAAGGTTCAGTGTTTTGCCACCTGGACATGCAGAATGCAAAAGACCTGCCAACCATTTAACCACCCCTATTACTTCTGACAGTAGCCAAGTTTACAAAACAGTGTTTCCCCTACGTTTACAGCCTTCTGCACAGCCTGTTATTGCCATCACTGCTTTAATAATAAAAATGTCCCTGTTGTACCGATCTATCTAACATCTATCTTTTTTTTCTGGGCTCCAGTACATAATATACATTTTACACTAAAATCATAGACTGGAATGTGATTTCTACACAACACTGAACTCATAGTTGTTAAAGTAAAGAGTAAATTCAAAGAGGATAAATGGTGATATTTTGTAGGTGTGCACACCCTGGCCACCCTTACCTATGTCACTGCTCACATTGGGCCCCCCCAGTCTGAAAGTCTGGGCACAGCCCTGTATAGAGACACATGCAGAGAGCTGAAATGTAAATGCAAACTGAAACGACATGAATAAGTAAGGTAACATAAGGATACTGAGTTTGTTTTAAAAAAAGAGTGAGATATAGACCTGTTCTAGAGGGAAGGTAATACAAAATAAATTTTATTGTGATTTGGTGCAACATAGAGAATGGAATGAAATTAAATTATCCTGAAAAAACTGACTTTCTAAAGTTTGCAAAAACAAAGAAAAGATTAATTAATGTTCCACTTGTACTTTCTCTATTCCAAAAAAGCTAGGCAATGTGAAACATGTCAATAAAACAGGTAATGTTGGTTGTCAAACCGTTTAAACTCTATATGGAATTGGAAAAAAAAAAAAATAATAATAATAACATAAAATCAATTTTTAGTGTATTAAGAAATGTACCCACAGAGGCTTTCACCACTGGGTTTCATCACATCTTTAAAAACATCCTATGAATAAGAAAAGACTTAACGTTTTAATAGAAATCTAGTCTGCGATTGACTGGCGACCAATCCAGGGTGTACCCCGCTGCTCGCCCAATGACTGCTGGGATAGGCTCCAGCCACCCACGACCCTGAATAGCAGGATAAACGGTTAAGAAAATGGATGGATGGATGGAAATCTAGTTTCAGCCCACGGCATTTGTACTTCAAACTTCTAATAAAGTTGGCCAATCAGGCTATATTTGCTCGTACTTTCAGCTTTAAAATTGCTCTCTCAAATGAAGCATGTGATGCACACCGAGATTAACATCCTCTCTTAAGTTTTGCATGAATTAAGTTCCATTTTCACATGGAAGCCTCTTCTTTAACTAAACGCTGCTGAGCTAAAAGCCAGATTCAATAATAGTGACATCTGTTCAACCTGCAGCCAGAATCGATGTTTCCATTATAAAGCGGGATTATTGATCAGTTGGTTTAAAGCCATTAATAGACTGTTTGCATCCTGATAAACTGATGTTAAAGCGGGTTGGCGCTGAGAAAGAGAGGGGGCAATGAGGAGAAGAGGTAGGGGCGAATGAAAAATTAAAAGATTGGGGAGAAGCCAAAAAGCGTGACAGAGAGAGGGGAGGGAGTGGAAGAAAGAGAGGGATGATGGAATGGAGAGGAGAACAAGGTAAGGTGAGAAAAGGACAAAGGGAACAAAAACAGACACATAAGAAAACGACCAGTCATGCAAATGCTGCAGTGCAAACTCAGGCAAAAGCATGAGATGAACTGTCGAGGTGGTGAATGGTTCAACTGGTTCCTCTGAAAGCGTGAAGTCTATTTGAGAAAATGACTGAAAGAAGAAGAGAAGTATTCTTTTTCACATTTCTGTCCTCTTGTCATACCTCTTTCTCTCTTCCTTCTGTCCCGCCATTCCTCTCTTTGTTGTTGCCGCTTCATTGCAGAGTAGCCTGTTTCCATGGAAACGGACTGAGCCAGATGAGCTGAGCTGCTTGCACTGCAGCTTCTGTCCAACTCTGTGTGTATATGAGTGTGTGAGAGTGTGTGTGTAATAACAGTCCAGAATGATGATTTATGAGAGTCTAATTCACTGGTCAGACACATGGATGAACAGAGGATTGCGTGTGTGATCAGAGTAATTATCAGCAATGCCAGCAGCACATGTTTCTAGTCATAAGGTGCTTTTTTTACTCACTACTTTGTGTCTCTTTCTTGTCCTTTTTTTTGCCTCTATCTGCTTTTTCTCTCTTTCTCTCTCTGATTTTCCTCTGCTCTTGCATTGTGCCCTCACATCACACACACACTCTCAGTCAGGGATCAACATCACCACAGCAGTGACATGTGGAGCATCAAAGTGTGTGAGAGGAACCGTGTAAGGATGAAAACAGAAATCATCAGCCTTGTTGCTGATTGTCTGTTTGCTTTCAAAGGTTGAGACATCAGGATCAGACTGTTTCTCAACCACGTAAAACTTCCTTGGAGTACATTTAATTCATTCATTCATTAATTCATGCAAGATGAGAAAATCAATACCGCTTTCTGATCTGCATACGGAAGTTCCACTGAATATGAAGCTGCTTCTAGAAAACTTAGCCATCCCATGCAAAAAAACACTATTTCCCATCATGAGTCCGAATCAAACCAATCCTGTTTATTTTCACTCAAGTGTTTTGATTCCACATTGTAAATTGAGTGGGTTTTTTTGTTCAGTCATGTAAAGATAGAGTATCTGCCCAGCTGCAGTACAACAGTTTTTCCTAGCTGCTTTGGTGCATTTCTCTGAACATTTTCATAACTATTAGTTCAACCTCCACAACATTTAGTCTTTTTTGCACATCAAAGTAGCAGTTTCTCATTCCTTACTCCAAAGTGCAAATGTTTTTGGACATGTATCAGTTGCTTTTGTACATTTCTCTGCTGTTTCACAACATTATCATTTGCATGTGCCATGTCAGTCAAAATGAACTATACTTTTAAATGCTAAATAGTCCCCTTCCCTACATAACTAACAGTCCTTATTTCATTGCTTGAGTCTTTACATACAAAATTGTGGAACCAGATCTCAAAACCTGTCAAGCAAGTTTTAATTTTTTCTTTATTCTTGTTTTTTTCTGAAAATAAGTTGCAACCAATGATAAGCCACTTCCCGACAGTCACTCAGAGCTGAATCCCATGAATCCTTTCTTGGCTCGTGTTTATGAACCCAGCAGTACACATGTACCATTTCAACAATACTGTTTCATTGATGTGAAAACTTGCTTTTGAGGAATGAACTATCTATTTTTAGCAAGTGACATGCTTCTGCAGGTTATCAACTAGGTTTTGCATTTTGTACTACTTGTTTTGAGAAATGCACTAAATGTTATGCAAATGTTGATAATGATGTGAGAAATGGATAAACTTTCTACAGAAGTGTTGTTTAAAACACAGAGACATTGTCATAGTTAACAATCAATGATGTAATTGCAAATTTGAGGATTTAAATTGTCATTTTAATACACAAGTGTAGTTTTGAAAAGAGTCAGGCTTGCAGGTTTTACTTTTCTCTGGATCTCTTTGCTCAGTTTTCAGGTCTGTGGTCATAATGTAATGAATTTTGATCCTCCTGTATATCTCTTTGCAAAACAACTAATAAGTGATTCTGCTAAATGGGCCAAAAAGGAGAGAAAAACCAGAGCCAAAATCAAAATAAAGTATAGACTGTAATCGTATTTATAGTCCTGCAAGTAATTTTGATTAGTATTAATTAATAGATTAATTTGTTTAGTATTTCAAATGTTCAGATATGAGATAAGAATATTGTCACATATTGATGATCAACTGGTTTCATTGTTACATCATGAAATTTCTGTTAAACATCATAGTGTAAAATCATATGCATGAGTTGTATTTGCCTTTGAAATGAAAATAAAAGACACTCGACTCACTCTGGGTTTTTTTAAGTGTAAACCAGTGAATGTATGGAAAGGCATGAAAATAAAAGGACTTTCACCTTTCTTCTCCCTTTCGGGTTATTCCCCAACTCTGCCTGTCTAGTGTTCAACACACATTCTTCCTCCACCTTCGTGAAAGGATGCTCAGTCTATGCAGTGTCACGTCCTCCTAATGAGACTCTGTGTCTCTGTTTCAGAACTCCCAGAAGAAAAGAGGAGCAAGACCCAACAACAAGCCTGACAAGAAGCTCGCTCCACAGGTAACACACACACACACACAGATGTGCACAGGTGTAAACTCACACTTTCATTCACACTCCCGTGTTCAGGATTCAACAGATCAATAAGCAACTTACCCTTAAAACAAACCTGTAGAGAGTGTGACATTTAAAACACACACACAGCACACACAAGCAGGTGTATCAGGCCAGTGTCAGTGAAAGAAAGAGATTGATATGAAATAGGAATAAGATGTTGATGAGATAGATAAATAAGAAAGTGATAAAGATAAATAGAGCAAGCAATAGACCGACAGTATCACAGTTAGGATTTTCATGTGTGATGGATGGATGCAATGATTCTCCAATAAACCTTATCACTGTTTCTCTTCTGTCTGTTTTTGTCCTGCTATGAAATAATCTCATTGCTTTTTCCAGTTGCTTTTGTAGTGTCAGCATCACCAAAGACAGCTGTCATCGCTTCAGAAATGAGATTATATTTACTGTGCTGTAGTTGACAAAAGACCATAAAACAGAAAGAGTTTTATCAGGCTGTCAAATAGAGCAGCACTCGTTCAATTGTGAAGAATGATTCATAAACATTCCTTTTTTTGATTCAGACTTGTAACTCTTGCCAGCCATACATGTTACATAGAATCGTCTGGCTCAAATCAAAAGTAATACAATGTTAAAATTTGTTTTTATTCTTTTATACCAAGTTTTTGTCACCAAAATGATCAATCCTTTAGTGTTAAAAACCACCCAGATGGCTTCACCTTGCATCATGAGCATCAACTGGCTCAAGAGAATTGTGCAAAATTGGTACCTCAAAATAGCAAAATTCATATCTTTACCTTGTTCTACAAAAAAGTGTGTGAAGTATAAGCTGGACCTCAGATTGGGTGAGCAGGTCTTGTTTCAAACTGTTGGTAATCCATTCTAGTAGGACATCACAGTTACTTAACATCGTCTTACTCATTGAATGGCTAATTGTTTGACAAATCAATCATTTTGAACCAGTTCAAAATAAATTTAGATGATTCACAAATAATTATATTTCCCCATGAAAAAGAACCATTTTTCTAACAACCTGGACTGCATTCACATTAACAGTGAACTTTTCATTACTCACATTAAATTATATTTTTGATTTAGGTTAGCTAGCTGACGTACTCACATTTAGCCAAATAAAATAAAAATGAATAAATATCTAAGTATCTGAAAAAAATAAGTTTTGTTGATCTTTTTCTTTTTTTTAAGAATATCTAATAATTATACATAATTGAAAATGAATCGTTAATAATTTTGAAAGACAAGCTGGCACCTGTTACCCACAATGACCTAATATTTCCTAAATGAGCTAAGCTAGCTGTTGTTGTTGTTGCTCATGAAACTAAATATTTCTTGAATGACTTGTAACAGCTGTAACAACAGCTCTTGTAACTCACAAAAGACTAAATATTTCTCATATGAGACTTGTCAGCTATTGTAACCCCTAATTCTGTACACCACATTTGTTTTTGAAAGAAAAGCTAGCTATTGTAACTCAAATTGAAGTCTAAAATACACTAAGCTAGCTCCAGTATTTCTTAAAAAGAGGGTAGTTGTCAGTTGTCTGGCACATTTTACTCAACTAGCACGGCTAACTGTTGTTATTTGGGTCAATGATGTGACGTCCCTTTTTTGTGTCCGAGTGCAATATTTCCTTCCATCATGAATTGAGTATTTCATCACATGTATTTCTTTATTCTATGAAACCTGTGTTATTTGAACACATCTTTAAACTATTAAAATATAACATGTTTTTTTGTGTTTTGGTTCCTCAAACCCCCAAAATGTCAGGTGGTGCAACCGTCCTGACAAGTATCCACAGTAATTAAACTCTAAAAATTGAATGTCAGTTATTGTAAATGGAAATTAAAAATACAGTGGCATTATTTTATTCTTAAACCTTTTTAAATAAAAACATTCTTTGCAAATAAAATGAATTTCAAAGCTGTTGAGAAATTTAAAAAACTTTTGTCCCGTAATTTTCACCTTGTCAAATGTCAGGGTGGTGCAACCGTAACATTAGACTTTTATTTTAAAGTGAAGAGAATAAAACAGGAAACAGGAAACTGCATCAGCCAGAGGAGCCCAAATGACATTTGTGACCAAGTGGAAAAGTTTGTAGATTTCTCTGAAATACTGATAAAAAAGGTTTTTTCACTTCATTGGTGACTGGAACAATTTCCATGTCAGGTGGTACAACCAATGTAATAATGTGAAATGTTATTTTAANACATTTGATTATTTTGTGCAGTGTTTTTATGATAACACTGACAGTGTAGCTCTGAGTTTGATCCACGTCCTCTGTGGTTCACACTCTACCTGTCTGAACAAGCTTTGTGAGTTTGAAGATGATAAATCAGCAGTTTCTGTATTCCCCATCACCTCTATGAAATCTCTATTGTTTATTTTCCTCCCCCATCATCCCCTACAGGTGTTTGTATATTTATTTATTATCATGCAGCATACTAGGTTGAATGCTCAGGTGTAAGATAAGACCTTGATAGACTTAAACTTCTCCTTCGTTATTCAACCCCAACTTTCTTTAGAGAGGTAAAATTGATTCCGGAGTGACATTTTTATGTTTCCCCTGTGCTTTAACGAATTAGTTCAATTGTTGAGAGTACAGATTAAAAACCAACAGGACTTACATATCACTCCATGTGAGTTTTGTGGTGTAGATAATTTTTACACCATCATGTCTCTCCAGCTGCTGGGCTACACTGAGCTAGACTCCTCTCCAGACCACATACCATAAATGGCTGTAAATTCACTGGAGCTCACATAGCTTAATGTGGTTGGAAACGCTCCACAGGCTATAAAATAAATAAAGCCTCAGAACTGCTTCTCAGGAATGGGTGCACAGGATTATCCAAGGTCAGCAGTGGTTAGAGTTTGGGATGAAAAAAATTAAGGTGCCCTATTACGCAAAATCCACTTTTATATGGATTACTTATGAAAATATGGGTCCCAAGGCGTGTCTTCTACACCCCCTGATATTGAAAAAATCCATCTTCTCCTCTCTTTACTGGCTCCCTTTTTCTGAAAATCTCTCCTTCAGCAAGCTGTTTTGAAATCAAGCCGGCTTACACATCACCAAGGGAGACGCACACACCAACCACGTCTGCCAGTTGCTCCACCCCCTTCTCCTGCCTCCTGTAGCTTTCTCCAACGAACTACACAGTCAATATTTAATACAGATAAACCTCCTCGTGTGCACTACATATGAGCTGCACAGCAGAAATCAGCCAGTCTTCTGTGTTCTTTTGATAAAAATGACAGTTCAGGAGTCAAGACTGAGTTGAGATTTATTTTGATCTTGGACTTAATCCTGCAGATGTAACTTTGCACTATCACTGTTACATTGTCTCAGAAATTCCACATCGATGTTTAAGCCTAATCGGCACAAGGGAAACACCTGTGAAGTCACAAAAGAGCTGCGATCGTACTTTAATTCTGTAGTCTTAGTTCACCTTTTGCTGCTTACATTATCAAAGTGTGCTCACTCTTTCAGCTCTACAAAAAAAAAAACATTAATTTTTTTTAGATGCAGGGCGTTATATTCAGATATTCATTATTTGGCTGATATCGGACCGATAGCCGATATCACCAACAGATTGGGACACCTCTAATGTCATGGCTGCTACAAGTGCACAAGTTCTTCCTAACTTAAAAGCTCTTTCACATAGTGGTTGTAAAATGTGCAGCAAGATCTGCCTCAACAAAAAGCCATGATTTTCTGTTTCCAGTAGGTCCCGCCTACTCTGATGTAGAAAAGACAAACCTGCACTCAGGCTGTGACACTGAACATGCATTTTGGTCCTGTTATTCCGGTTTGCATGTTTCCAAAACATGGTCAACTTTGGTCACCACCCTGGCCACACTGAATGAGTTAAAAAAAATCCCTTGATAACTTTTCATTTTCAATGTGTCTAGTACATAGACAGTATAATGAGTGGACGTAACGACGTCTGGCTCAAACTGAAGCCTCCAGCAGATGCCCCGCCCCCTGGTGTCTGGCTGCAGAATAGGTCATAAGCCCCGCCCCCTGGTGTCTGGCTGCAGTATAGGTCATAAGCCCCGCCCCCTGGTGTCTGGCTGCAGTATAGGTCATAAGCCCCGCCTCCCCATGTATTCCAGATATGAGCAGGGAAAACTTAAAAAAATTACGATACCTGGTAGAAACGTTTCTCTCATCCTTACGCTAAGGTAGTATGACGATGTCATCTGGCTGCATGGTGTTCAGGTGTTTTTTTTTCTGAGAAGTTAGTTTCTCATTAGTTATTGGACGTTAAAAACCGTGTTATAAGTTTCGTTTTAAGATAGTTGACAGCTGCCGTTCGTGAGTAGTTTTTACTGGGGATATAAGAAACTTCTGGAAAGAGCCAAAAGGAGACTAAACCTTCTGAAGAAGAAGAAATAAATATTTTTATTTCTCTTTCTTACTTGGCTCCACCGGAAATTCTCTACTGCGCAGACTCTGGCTGCACAATGGCGGCTAGAGAAACGGGGTTTTTTGGCTTCAAAAACGTAGAACGGTGACAGGCGGAAGCACGCTGTCCATTCTATGTACAGTCATTGGTCTAGTATACACGTCCAATTTGAAGATGATCAAAAAAATAAATAAAATTGTGGGACTGGTTTGTTCAAACGCATACCCTGAAAATCATCAAAATCAGACATTTAACTGACATTTCCAAACTTCCTGTCCAAAATTCACTGAAGTCATTCGTGACTTCTTAAGCAGGTCTTGGCATGAAAGTTATGCACAAAAATGTTTAGGCCTGTAGCTCAAAGTAGCAGTGGGGAATGCAGTTGTAAGTCAGTGGGAGCGTGATATTATTATAGAAGCAGATTCATTAATTTTGCACTAGGAAATATGGGGATGGAAAATTTTGGTGTGACTTTCCTTAAGATCCAAGGATAATCTGAGACTTACATTGGGGTCACTGATATCACAAAGTTCGGTTTTTGCCCCGGTCATGATTATCCACATCTGGCACACGTTCAGGGCATGTGAACCACATCATTACTTCTTGTTAGGGGTTTGGCTTTGTCACTGGGGTTTTTAGAGGGTCCTCACTGACGCTGTCGTTGGACTTGGGCCCTAAATATCAAAAACTTAAGCCATCATTTAGTTTGAAAAAAAAGATTGGTAACTTTCCCTGTACCTTCCATGATATGAGACCTGTGTGCATGTCAGCCTCCCTGTGATGCAGCAGTTTTTTGTAACAATGTCACCTCAGTGCTCTCTTTCCTCTCTGTCCCCTCACTGCAGGAGGACAGCTCTGACTTAAAGTGTCAGCTCCACTTTGCTAAAGAGGAATCAGCCCTGATGTGCAAGAAGCTGACCAAGCTGGTGAAGGACAGCGAGGCCATGAAGGAGGAGCTGGCCAAGTACAGGTCGCTGTATGGAGACGTCAACGCCTCACTCACCGTGGAGGAGGTGAGGGGAGAATTAGAGGATGCAAAGACCCAGATCCTCTGCTGTGGAGTCTTTTAATATGGGAGGAAAAAGTTGGTCACTGCCAGGTAGTGATTAATGAGCAAATTAGCAGGGACAAACAAGTGCTCTGTGAACAAGGCCATGAAACAAGGGCTTTTTAAGTTGAGAGCGCTGGGTGGAAAACCAACAAATTATCTAATAAAAAGGGAGAAGAAAGGAGTTTAAGACTCAAGGGCTCTTATTTTGAGCTATGAAACGGTTTTCAAAAAACTAACACCCAACATTTCCAGCTCCTGAAGTACTTCGCTTGAATCAATTATATTTTTCTCAGCTGTAAAATGACGCCAAGAGGCCATTTCGGTTGTCTCGGTTCGTGAAATCTCACTAACAATGCCAAAACAGCCTGAGAAAAGTCTACAAAAGTGTAATAATGTTTGTTTGAAGCCGTCAAAAAAAAGCAGTTGCATGACATTTAGTGTCTTACTTTTAATCACACTTAAACGTATCTGGATAACTCATTCTCAGAAAAACAGGAAATTGAATTTTTTTAAACAACTTTTCCACATAAGAGCTTATTGTTAGCGTTTAATATCCATGTGAGATTCTCAGACAGTCTTGTAAGCATTGGAAATGAACAACACCACTTCATTCTCACACCAGGTGGCTGACTCACCCCACACCCGGGAGGCAGAGATCAGAGTCCACCTGAAGCTGGTGGAGGAGGAGGCCAACCTGCTGAGTCGACGGATTGTGGAGCTGGAGGTGGAGAACAGGGGGCTCCGAGCTGAGATGGACGACATGAAGGGACCACAAGGTAGTTTTTCTTTTTCCAAATCATCTGTTTAGTTTTCAGGTCTCTGTCAAATCAGTCATAAACTAGCAAACCATAATAAACAGAAGAGACGGCAAACACTTTCCAACACTGTGGCTCCATTTGATCACCCACCAAAGTTTTACTACACAAGTACTGAAAACATTTTTCAGTTTCAGTGAGATGTGATATCAAGTATGATACGTTATCAATCTTATTTCTGTACATCAGCATGAAGCTAGCAGCAATTTAGCTTAGCTTAGCTAGGTGTAAACACTGAAAACAGAGTAGGGTTTGATGTGTTGCTTTTCTGCCCCCAACACTGTATTTTCTGTCAATCTATTTAGATGGAACATTAAAAAATGTTTAAGTAATTGATACATTGGCGTAAGTTTTGGGGGTGGGGTGAGGTCATTTTCCCCCTTCATGTAGAGGCCCTTGTATCCCCAGTTTCAGGCCCTGTTTATACGACAACATTTCACCTTAAAATGCAGCAAAATGCAATGAAAGAAATCTGCATTTACACTGAAACGCAGAGGGACTTAAAACACTGTTGTGTGTATGTCAGGCCTGAAGAGGGTGATATAACTGTAAGAGCTGTATATTAGAAATTACCATAATGTGCACTTCCTGTTAGCTCTACAGAGACAATGAACTCGTTCTTTACCTCAGTCTGCAGCAAATCTTTTCATCCTCTCTCCAGCTGGATCACTGGATTTCTGTTCATACAGAACAACTATTGGACTAAAGCCCTGATTCTCCAAACATGTCTAGCAATCTTCATTTAGGAGCAACAAAACCCAGAGAACGTTGTTTTCAACAATATCATATAGATTTAATCATTAATATGATCGTGCACTCTAAGCAGCGCATCTGTGCCAACCTGTTGCTCAAAGAGAGAAAGACTCTACATCATATTTTAGGCTCTGTATTTTTTAGACCTCTTGGGTTGTGGACCTGTCTAAATGTTTCTCTGCAGTATGTTTTATTCGTTGTGATTCGTTATGATCATGTTGCCTAATATCTCCTCAGTGACATTGAACCAGTGATGTGTATTTTTTTTTTTCGTTTTTATTTTCATCCATTAATCAGTCTATTCATGGCCTATTTACCTATGAATTAGGGGTCCATAGTGAGTCTTCTTCCATCTTTCATCTTACTGTTAAAACCTTTGCTTAAAATACCAAAAGCTGTCCGAATCATTTTTGATCAGAAAATGATCTGAAAAAGCTGCAGATACCTTCTCCAAAAGTATTACCACCCAAAATTACAGGAATACTGGTTGAGACTGGATTTGTATCATCAGAGGACCTACAGTAGACTTGCACAGGGATTGAAAACACATTTATTCACTTCACATCTCACTAACGCATTCATTACAAACAACCAGTGGTCCTAGGTGAAACTGATTCTGTGCAAAAGGGACCTAATTCAACGCTGCAGATGCATTTTGTAGTAGCCTAACCTGAAGCAAAACCATTCAAGTCATCTTTGTCCCCAGCACTTCAGAATCAGAATCAGAATCAGAAATTACTTTATTGTCCCATCAAGGGAGATTGGTGCTGCAACCGAACACACAAAGGACAAGACACAATGACAATAGAAAAAGTCTAAAATACAGAAATGATAGACAACACAATGACTAAAAGAGGTAAGATAAGAAACACCATACACATATAAAGGCGATGACATGTTTAGACCCGAGCTCAAACCAAAAAAATGGAAAGTAACATACAAGTTTATGCAGGAAAGTGCGAAGTGTGAAAGTGCATGTAGGGCAACAATGATGATAGTGCAAGAGAAACATAAGCAACCAACAAACTAATTGCCATTAAGTAAATTAATTGCACTGGGGATAAAAGAGCCCTGAAATCTTTTAGTCCTCCTCTTAGGAACCCTAAAACGACGGCCAGAGGGTAAAAGCTCAAACTTGATTTTAAGCGGATGATTACAACAACCTAAAATGACATGAGCCTTCCTCAAGACCTGTCTGTTATAGATAGAAATCAGCTCCGCCTGCTGGGTTCCAGAGATTTTTCCGGCTGTTTTGACCAAAATTCTGAGACAGTTCCTACTGGGCAAGTTCAGGTTTCCAAACCAAGCAACAATACAAAAAGTAAGAACAGATTCAATAAAACTTCTGTAGAACAGAGTCATCATCTCAGAAGACTCCTGGAAGGTTCTCATTTTCCTCAGAAAGAAGAATCTTTGCTGAACCTTTCTGGAAGTAAAATCAGCATGAGGTTCAAAACACAGTTTATTATCCAGAGCTACACCCAGGTATTTGTAATTTTTCACCATTTCAACAACAGCACCTTTTATAACAGTAGGTGGAGGTAAAGAGGTGGACTTCCTGAGGTCAACAACCATATCTTTAGTTTTTGACACATTCAACTTCAGAGAAGACTCATCACACCACTCTACAAAGTCATTTACAACAGGCCCATGGAAAAAAAAGTTGATGTTCTCAAAAGTTACTACACTAATAGGTATTGCCCCTCACCCCATACTTCTCAAAACAAACTAATGCCCTTGATTTTATTCACTGACATTTCTTCTAGGTTTCACCGCCCTGCCTGACCTTTTATTGTTTCCCTTCCTCCAGACGTTCCTCAAGAACTTTCAGGTGTTGGTGGTGGCCTGGGGACAGGCGTCAGTCTGGGAGGAGGAGCCATGGTACTTGGGGGAGGCGCTTCATCTGAAAATGTTATGGAGCTTCAGAGACACCTCCAGTTTGTGGAGGAGGAGGCAGAGCTCCTGAGGAGATCTCTGATCGAGATGGAGGAGCAGAACAAACTCCTGATGAATGAGATCAACCGCTACAAATCCGAACTCCCACCACCAACCTCCACACTCTCATCCAATTCATTAGTGTCACTGACGGACGGGCTGCTCAACGACAGCCCCGTGCACTCCATCCAGGAAGGGGCGGTGCTTATCAGCACAGACGCCCCGGCCCAGGAGGAGGAGCTCAGACTGGCGAGGTTACAGATTGGAGAGCTGAGCGGGAAAGTGAAGAAGCTACAGTACGAGAATCGAGTGCTTCTGTCCAACCTGCAGCGCTGTGATCTGGCCTCCTACCATGCTCCCTCCTCCTCCGCATCTTCCTCTTCTCTGAGATTGGCTCTGGACACAGATGCAGAAGCTGGAGACTCAGCTGAGTGCCTCCCCACCAGGTAGCTGCATGAAAAAACACCCTCAATTTCACTTACGACATTCATACAGAGGCCACGAGCAAACTCAGGCTCACAAGGAAAAAGGACACAGTTACCTATTTTTTGGGGTGTAGAGAAAAGTTATTTAATCAGCAGTGCATATCATTTTTTGCATAGTGTAATAAGTTTATTCAGAAGATTAATTTAAAAATAATAACAAGAAATGATTAATCTATTACTTTTTTCTGATAACGGGCCCAAAACTGCATATTATAAAATGATGGGGAAAAAAACCTGACTGGCCAGAAACAGCTTGGAATTCAAAGGGTTGAAGGGACAGTCTGAAGTACAGTGTAGAATACCTGTAGTTAGACCAAATGTTGGGGGGAAAGTAGTCCCACACTTTTTGGGTCTGCACAAAGACACAGTACGGTCAGAGTGGTGCAACCTCTGGAGACCAGAGATGTTTGAATTAGATTTCCTCAGGTCATCTATGCGGATGCTGAGTCAGAGTTGAATTTCAAAGTTCTTCTCGAGCAGCTGAAGTTTTGGGGTGAACTTTCAATCCTAACTCTGAGGCACGTGACAAAGGTTAAAAAGTCACAAAAAAACTCTCCTTTGGTTTTTCCCATCAGCCCACCTCACCGCAAGGAGCCAGTAGGGGGTGAGAACGAGGCCAATGACATCAAGGAACAGAAAAAGAACATTGAGGACAACACTTACGCAACAACCTCACTCCCTGAGTGCCTGGGGCAGAAAGACCATGATGCCTTGCTGGCCATGAGGGACCAGGCTCGTTTGGTTTCCACGGCGATACAGCTCCTGACCTCCCCGGAGTCTAACTGCCTCTCTTCCTCACCATCCATCTATCACAAGGTCTGCACCGAGGCAGCAGAGTGTGACCTGGAGAAACCTCAGCCTCACAGTCAGGTACATGTCCTGTGTTTACAGCACTGTCCTTCACAGGCCTGACAGAGGAAAGCTTTCATTTCTGTTAGATCCAACCCTTCCTCCTCCATCACCTTATTATTTCATGGACACCAGGTCTGCTACCAAGTGACATTTTCTTAATGTATACATGTTTTATGAAATTTTGTTATTGATATTTATTTATTTTTAAAAATTTTCAATTCCTTAATGCTGTTGCCCCTCTTTCATGTATTCTTATACCGATGACTATTTCTTGTCAGGCTACTTCTTTATGTCGCTTTTTGAAGGGTTAAATTACAGGGTAAAACTTTTATTTTATTTAGTGTTTTTTTTTCCCACTTGCAAATGTTTGTCCTATTTTAATTTTTTAGGTAACTTATTGTAACATCTTACCAGGGACTATGGACACAAGATTTTTGGCTAACTCCAGCAATTTACAGAAATACAGTTCACATCCTTCCTGTAAATTAAAGGACTTTTAAGTCCAGTAAGTCTCTATGCCAAGACTACGCTTGGCTAGCAGACAAAGTTTAGCAGTGAGATGAGAAATATGTGTTTTCCTCTGCTGAAAACGATTTCTGTGATTTGTTTACTAGAAATAGTGGAAACAGGAGCTGGGACATAAGCAGCAGAGGAAAGCTAAACAGGAGAGTAATAGAGTAGGACCTAAAGGCTAAAACACAAGCGAAAGGCTAAAACAAGGGCTTAACTGTTTATGTTAATGTTCATTCCAACCCACATGCAGCAGTTATACTGCAGTGATCTGTCTAGACCTGAGAGTCTCTCAATAAAAAAAGAGCCAGGTCATGTTTGCTCTGCTTAGTGAGGCTGTAGTTGGTAAATGAGCACTGGTAGGAATATAACCAGGGTTACATGTTACCAACATGTCTCAGAGCACCGGGCTGTGAGTAGCGCCAAATGTAGCTGGCTACTAAACTTCACTACAAACACACAAAGTTTTCTTGTTGTCAAACAGCAATGCTGTGTAACTGTAACAAAAACATTATCTTGTTGTATCCGATGAAACGGTGTCTGGAACGAAGGAAAGTAGAATTAAAAAGATCTGATCTCCATTCATTTAATCATAATAGTTTGAGTAAGGTTTTAAGTTGTCGCTGTTATCCACTCCAAAGGGATTCTCCTCACAGCCCCTTTAAAAAAATATAAATTGATAAAAGGAATACACAAGTGAAGGAAAAATCGTTAATCTTTGAGTTATTTCAAAGACCTAAAGTTGACAGAATGTGAGCAGAACCTTTTTTACTGGTCAATTTATTGATTAATAACAGATTTAAAAGTACCACTGAGTATATTTTGGGGAGAACGTCATATGTTCTTCCACCCTCTGTCCTTTATTGAGCTACGAGGACAAAAGGTTGATGATGAGCACCAGAATAAAGCGCTCACTGATGATTCAGGATGAGAAGTCTCCTCATCTGTCTAATGAATCAGTTACCAGTCAGATTCTCTGTTTACTCCATGACTCTGTCTTTTTCCACGTAGCCTTTACAAACCTGGCTCAACCTTTACCCACTGAAAAGGCAACAATGGGTATTTTAAAAACTTTTTCTAAAATCCAGGACTGAGAAACAGTCTCAATTGCAAATGTTCTCCAGATGTCTTCTGCCGTGGCACTTTTCCTCTGACTAATTGTTTCTGTATCAGCTCCACAACATGTCATTCATCAAACAAGCTGTTCCCCACTCAGACGATGATGACGGAGTGAGTGATTATTTCTGTTCTTCATTCTTCTGCAGATTTCTGAGCTGTCTGACCTGGCAGACCGGCCTCTGGTTGGTGCTCTGACCAGCAGGCTCCAGGCCCTTCATGCCCAGCTCCAGTGCTTTGTGGAGCAGGTGGACAGCGTGGGAAAACCCCCTGCAGGTGGGAGAGCACCTCAGGTGGTGGTGGCCTCCCCCTGCTCCTCCCTCCCCTGCCCTGGAGACAACCTGGATGGACCCAAGTCTGCAGAGAAGAAGGTAAAAGACAAGAAACACAACTCTCCTATTCACTCCCTGTCTCTTCCACGATCATCAGTTTTTTAAAGCCCCTTTTTTGTTGGCGTGTTATTTCATTTTTCCAGTAGTTTTTGTTTCCCTTCGGTTTTCTTATTAGTCCACATCCTTACTAACACTCCCAATCCCATCTGACCATGCGCTTCAGTTTATCTTTACTGAGGGTAATGGTGTTACACAGCATGCTCAAATCTGATCTGCTACACACTCTTTTACCACAGAAATCAACAAAAGATTAAGTAAACACAAAAAGGGATAACTTAATGTTTCATTTTGGCTCTGCAGATGATTATGGAGATTCATTAGGATTTGTTTAGGAGAGAAAAAGAGCTTTGTGTCTGTGTTGCCCAAAAACTGGGAATCCAAAAAAGTGACTTCTGAATCACGAAGGATATTTCTAGAAAGCCCTCAAAATGATTGTTAATCCTCTTCTTATTATTTGCTAATCTAAATGGCTGTTACACCATGTTTTGTACTCACTTAGTTTTGAAATGAAATGCAAAACTGCCTTTGCGTTGTGAAATAAATTCACCTTTGAGCTGCCTGTGTAACCCCCCCACACACACTCTGTCATCCATGTCCTCTGCATGCTGTTTAATGCTCTCCTAACCTGATTGCTAAAGGTCTCAAATGGAGCCTGTTTTCTGCATGGACACAGAAGAATAGTCAAAAGCACCATCTATTCCTACATTTCGTCATATTCTCATCAGCAGACAATCAGACCAAGTTCAAATACAGCCTGGGTTTACTTTACTGACAACTTGCTCAGAAATAGTCCTATCTTCACTGCAAAAAACAGAAATCTAAGCAAGTCATTATGTCTTGTTTGTAGTAAAAATTGTTTTATTGTTCTTAATTTCAGCCACATTCACCAGACCAGGTCATAAAAATGTCTTATTTCAAGTTTTTTTAACACAAAAATGAGGTGTAAATTGCTTGGAACAAGTCAAAAAAATCTGCCAATGGGATAAGACGAGTTCACCCGGGAAGTTTCTTGAAATTAGAAAGATGTCTTAAAACAAGAATCTTTTATCTTATCCCATTGGCAGATTTTTTTTACTTGTTACAAGAAATTGATGCCTCATTTTTGTCTTTAAAAAACTTGAAATGAGACATTTTTATGACCTTGTCTAGTAAATGTGGCTCAAATCAAGAATAGTAAGACAAATTTTACTAAAAATAAGGCATAATGACTTGCTTAGATTTCAGTTTTTGCAGTGAAAAGCTAGTTTTACATTGTTTGAGGTACACACATATGAATATGATAACATGGTACGTAATCACATTAAAACAAAAAAAGGCTGAATGTTTTTTTTAATTATTATTATTTTCTGAGGAAAAATGAAGCAGATGCAAATCATCCAAAGGAGGAAGCTCTCCATGTCTAACACAAGCCACCAAATTGTAAATGAACAGTTAATGATTTCAAATAGTCAGTGTTTGAAGAGAAAGACCAAAATTATGCATCAATACAGACATAAAAGACTACAGATCCACACAAATTGCATGTTTTAATCTACTGTTAATCCACAAATCCTGGGCTCTACATACAGAAACTAAGTAATCTGGGTTATTCAATCCATCATTTGTATGAAAAGAAAAAAATAGGTGGATTCTGAAGAATGATTGAAAGGGTATTTTTTGGCAGATCAGACAGTGGAATTGGTTCACGCTTCATAAATCACATTTTCAAAGTGAAAGGATTCAGTGGTCACACGTCATGGGTACAGCTGAATGAGAGAGAGAGATTGAGGTTGCATTTTAACTGTTGATAAAGGTGTATTATGGTTCATATAAACTTAAGTATATAATCACTTGATGACTGAGATCAGAAAGGACTTCCTCTACTGTGCAGACACTGGACATTACTGTCAGAAACTGACAAGCTGGCATTTAGCAATTGTTATCTGGAGTAAATGAAGTCATGCATTGTAAAAAAATCACGTGTAAACCAACAGTTTACTGGAAAAACTGCTGCTATTCACTGTAATTTTACAGCATCCTTTCTGTAAACCAGTGGTTCCCAACCTTTTCCAATTCAGGGCCCACTTTTAAGTTTCAAAAATTTTTCGCAGCCCACCTCTGACCATATAATTATGGGGACTGTATAGCGCCTTGTTAGCGCTTGATTTGTAACAAAGACCCGAAATGTAAGAAAAAAAAATGTAATAAAACAGAAATGTGATAACTGGTCAATGTTGTAACAGATGCTGAGCCGAGAAGGTAATAGTCATTCGCCCACGATATTACAACTTGTTAAATGTTGGGTCAGTGATTATAGTCTTGGGATATACAACATTTGTTTAATCAAATTTCAGGGCTTTGTTAAATTTGGGGTCATGTTACATGTTGGGCTTTAACTTGCCCTCTTCAAGGACTTTTCTTATATACAAATGTTTGAACATGTTGAATATCCTTACAAATGTAACCAAGTTTTAATATTTAAACATTATTCTGTACATTTGTATCTTTATATAATTACCCTTCATTAAAATTCAGACTATTTTGAAAGTGATTTGGCGGCCCACTTGCAATATCTCCGCGGCCCACCAGGGGGCCACGGACCACAGGTGGGGTATCACTGCTGTAAACAATAGATACAGTGAGTAAATATAATGTAAATCACAGAATATTGCTGTATAAATGTACAAATATAATATTTTCCTCACAAGTACTCGACTGTATATTTACAGTATCTGGTATAGTACAGTATACCAGTACAGTATAAGGTATCATTACCTTAAAGAGCCTGTAAGGACTTTCTTGAAAAAGTCTCATCTCTAGATATATGCCTCATCATAATACATAATTTAGAATCAGATTATCAGCCTTAAAACGAGGTCATTTCTAAATGCAGTGGAGCTAGACTGTCTGACAGAACAGGGACAGAAGAGCAGAAGAAAGCTAAACAGGAGAGTCATAGAGCACAGGCTCAAGGCTAAAACATTGGTTAACCTGTCTGTGCTAATGTTCACTCCAGCCCACATGCTGCAGTTATTCTGCAGTGATCTGTTCAAACCTGAGAGTCTATCGATAAAACAAAGAGCCAGGTTATGTTTGCCCTGCTTAGTGAGGATGGAGTTGGCAGATGAGCACTAGTCGGACATAACCAGGATTCACCGACGTTACACGGTACAGATTTGTCTCAGTACAATGGTCTGTGAATAGCACTAATTGTAGCTGGCTGCTAAACCGCGCTAGGAACTTAAATAGTTTCCTTGTTGACACGTTTCAAACAACAATGCTTTGTAATGTTTAATAAATACACCAGGAAATATACCAGTATAGGGTTGTCCTGAGCAAAGAAAAGTGGAGTTAAGAGGAAGAACAGATCTCCATTCATTTTTCAGAACAATAAATGAGTCACGGCAGTTTGCTGCAGTTTGGCTGTATGAGTCGCTATACTCCACTTCAAATAGATTCTCCTCACAGTCACTTAAATGCAATGTGTAAAGTATTTTACAAGTCGTATAAAGTCAAAAAGCTACGTAGTGCTGTATGTTAGACCAGTTTGCATATTCATGTGATATTCTTTCAGTTCTAAATTTATGTACTATCAGATTTGTGGGGTTTTTTAACCATGAAGGGTGCCAAGTGTATATGTGCCACCTGTGCAACCTTCAAATGCAAAGCAGGGTCTCATAAATAACTGTGTCCCCTCCCGACTCATGGCTACTGGTTTATAACTTACACAGGGGTTCTGGTTAAAACCTCTCAGTGCACCTTCGCCCCTCTCAGCCATTTAGCAGAGCTTCAGTTTGAATGTACATCACTGTTTACAGTGAATTGAAACTGGTAGAAGTTTTTATTTTTTATTTATTTTTTGTGTTTTGTTTTGTTTTTGGAATAGATCTAACAGAATTTTTGTTTTATAATGAATATTTCTGTAATAATGTAATCTGCCTTTCAAACTCCCATGAGAAGTTTTTAACTTGTTTTGAAGCAGCCAAAAGTTAATATTGATGACTCTTCTTGAGCTATGAAAAACAACTAATTGTGTACTGACTCATTATGTGGGTAAGATGATTTTTAGTGCCTGAAACTACTACAAGAGTCAGGTGTTTAGAGCCGGGTGTTGAGACAGACAGTTTTTCACATCAGAGGATTCACAGTGAGTGGTAGATTTAAAGACACCTGAAAGAGATTTTTTTTAATCAGAAACACTCCTTACACTTTTATAACAACACATTAGTACAAAGATATTAGACTAAAAGGTTTTCTACAGGGGGCGCCAAAATGGACACAAATCAAAGGTTACTCACAAGAGTTTTTAAAAGAAAGACATTTCTTTTGAGTAGGCTGATAAAAAGTTTTTAGGGAGATTTTAAATGTTAAGACTCCATTAGAGGCCAATTCTGAGTCCCAACACCCCTCCGATCTCCCTTTTTCCTTTTTCCCCCCTTCCTTTTCTGCATCCCTTCCTTTTTTCCCTTCTCCCTCTCTGCACGGGCACCATAATCACGGTTTTCTGCACCTCACCTTCTTGTCCCACCTCTCCCCTCCCCTTGCACTTCTTTCCTCTTCCCTCTCTTTATCATTCTCCAAATGCTGCCTTCCTCCTTCCTCACTCCTCTTTGCTCACCTCACACCCTTTTCCCCCACCTCATTCCCCCTCTTCTGTCTGTCTCCCTTTTGTCTCTGCATCACTGTCCCACCTGCACTCGTTTCTTCCTCCTCTCTTCCACCTGTTCACCTTTGCTCTGACTTTTCATCCTAACTAACCCTTCTCTTGCCCCCTACATTGATCTTCTCTTCCCTCTTTCTTCCCCCTTTCTCTCCTCTGTCCCCATTGCGATTTCTCCTGTCTGTCCTTTCTTTCCACTCTTCTACATTCCCCTTTGTCTCCGTTGTCTTACCTCTCCTCTCAGCCATTCATTCTACCTTCCATTCTCCTTTTCTTTCTTTGCTCCACTCTCTCCTTCTCATCTCTGACAAAGATCTTTTTCCTCTACATCCTTTTCTTCGTCTTGTGAGAACCATTACAAACGATTTCTGTTTGTTTTTCATTTTTCTGGATGTTGTCGTATGGTTGGACGCCATTTCGGTTGAATTGCTTTATTCTTATTGTTGTTTGTCCTGTTTTTTATTTTTTCACCTTCATCATTCTTGGTTGTGTTCCTCATTTACCCTCCTTCTGTTCGTTATTTTTGTTTGTTTGTTTGTTTTTACTTCATTAACTTGCCCATGCATGCATGCAGCAGCCTGATTATAGGGATCAGTCAGAGACGGAGGTGAAAGGTCAAACTGAAGAGAGCATCCAATCAGACACCAGTGAGACGCAAAAGCAGGAAATCAGCCGGCTGGAGCAGGGAGAGAAGGAGGCAGATGTAGCACTGGTGAGTGAGTCACTAAAATCCCATCATTCACACAGACACAAACACAGACACAAGAGAGCGGCATGAGGCCAAAGTCCAAAACAGCTGACAGCTCGTACATTTATTCAATGAAACACAACGTGAGCCTAAAGCCATTTTTAATATTAAAGTGTCTCTTTATTTCTTTTTTCTGAAGAGACACAAACTGCCCCTTCCCTTCTTTATCTTAAAAAATGAAGAAAAATCATAGAAATCCCGTGCTTTGGTGTTAGAACGACTTTAATTGTAATCTTTCCTTCTAACCACCTAACTGTGTAAAAGTGTGATTCTAATTGGTCATTACCCTCCTTTAACCCTTGGATGCGCAACCTACTTATACCCACACTCTTCCACATGTGGAGTCAAAAATGACCCCAATTGAAATCAATGGGGTTTACAATAAACTGAGATGTTATTCTTCAAAATCTTCAAAACAAAGAGCTGTAAGTTTTTCATATTCAAGTTATTCCTCATAAAACATGTTTGTGACATGAGGCCATTTGTATTTTTATTTATTTTTTCAATAATTTTAAGAAATTTCAGTTTTTGTATCACTACCTCACCCTTCAACAAGTGGGGTCAGAAGTGACTCCAATTTAAATCAATGCGTTTTTTGCAATAAACAAAAGACATTTCTCTCATTTTGGTTAAAGGTGATATATTTTGTTTAAACAAGAGTTATTTCATTTTTTACATGCACATTTTTAAATTTCTCATTCACATTTTAGCACCTAACAATAAGTGTATCAGGCCAATCAGGGGTCAAAACATGTGTGTGTGTGTCCCCATGTCTGGAGGACAAACAGAGAACATTCAACAGGTCCAGAGATCTTAACACTGTCCACACATACGTACACACACAAATATCTTCTCTTAATAACAACCCAGTTTATTGAAAACCCCATCGATTTCAATTGAGGTCATTTTTGACCCCACGTACGAAAGAGTGGGGTAGTGATACAAAAACTGCAATTTCTTAAAATTAATAAAAAAAATTGAATAAAAATGCAAATGGCCTTATTTCACAAACATGTTTTTTGAGGAATACCTGGAATATAGAAAAATTACAACTCTTTGTTTTAAAGATTTTGAAGAATAACATCCTGCGGGGTCATTTTTGACCCCACATGTGCATCCAAGGGTTTAGATAAAGTGTAGACTAACCAGTCACCAGCAGATTAGGAAGACGTGATGCAGTGAGAAAGAGCAGAGGTTGTTAAAATACAAGAAGCTGAGTGAACAAATCAATCATTTAAACCATGGGTCTTCAATGTTTTTCAGACCAATCCCCTACTTGATGGAGAGACAGAGCAAGGGGCACTTTCTATAAATATATGCATATCTATTAACCCTGTAAAGCCCGACCTATCAAAAATAGCCTGACAATTCCAATTTTTTGATACTGGGATGTTTATTAAACCTTTTAACAGAATCCACAAAAAATATTGCCTTATCATTTCAATCATGATTCATTTCTTGTATCACATTTGACATTCTGGGCAATTTTGCATACTATTTTTATTTGACTTTTTTACCAAATATGCATTTATTTCATGCAGAAAACACTTATTTAAAAACAAAAAGTAACTATTTCTTTGTTATTCTTACTGCAACCTCTTGAAAATCAAACAGTGATTTTCCTGGAAATATGTGAGTGGATGATTTCATGAGAGCAGACATTTTTGAAAAGGGCCAAAATACAACTTCAGCTGACTGTAGTGATGTGACAATCCTCAAGGTGGTAAAATATATTTTTAAAAATATTTTTAACAGTTTTTTAAACAAGCTATCTATCATGTTGATGAGATAGAGGTATTTGAACTAATTTATCAAATATGATATGTTTGGCTTTGTAGGGTTAACGTGTGTCTTGAATTTAAATTGTGGCCTTTGTAGTACATCAGTCTGTCAGGTTAAACCATAGTAAAAAAGAGGACTGTGTGACAAATGTAAAGGAAAAAAATGTACCTTTCGTGTTCAAGATCTCTCATATTTGTACACACAGTGCGACTGACAATCATTTCTTGAGCAGAAACAAAATATAAAGCAGTTTTGTTAATGATTCAAAGGCTTATTCATCCACACACAGAAACACGTACACAAAGTGGATGGAGGTTGGTGATGTGGTTCAGTGGTAGAAACTCGTGGTAGCAACACATTGCTGTAAACAGACAAACACAAAAACAATGACTTCACCATCAAATGTTAGACTTAGCAGGAGGAGCTCACTTTGTTTTAGTTGACCTTTTGGTTACCTGTCTCCATGGTCGCCAGGACTGTGTGTGTCTGCATCTATCAGAGCTAGGAGGGTGGGTTGAAGGAAAGGAAACAGCACAAGATCGGTACATGTTACCTGATTCAAATTCATTGGCTGTTTGTATGATGGATTAATAAAATTGCCACATCCATAGCCAAAGCGCAAAACCTCCTATCTGAAATATTCACTTTTTTGAGAAAAAAACAAACAAAAACGTCTTGTTTTCTTACAGAATGCTATTTTTTAAGTATACTCAATACACTGTTTTTGGACTATATTACTATACTATTGTGTTATCTCTACTATGTGTCTATGCAATACAGACTAAGTACACTGCCTGGCCAAAAAAAAAGTCGCCACCTGGATTTAACTAAGCAAATAGGTACGAGCCTCCTGTTGGATAATTACTGCATGGGCGATTATCTTTCAGCTGGCAACAAATTATTTAACCCAGACTGGTGCAATGAATAACTCCTTATTTCCTAAACAACCATGTGGAAAGACACATCCCGTGGTCGTGGAAAAGATGTTAGTCTGTTTGAGAAGAGTCAAATCATTGGCATCAAGCAGAGAAAGCATCTAAGGAGATCGCAGAAACGACTAAAACTGGGTTAAGAACTGTCCAACGCATTATTAAAAACTGGAAGGATAGTGGGGACCCATCGTCTTCCAGGAAGAAATGTGGCCGGAAAAAAATCCTGAATGATGGTGATCGGCGATCACTTAAACGTGGTGAGATCAAATGGAAGAAAAACAACAGTAGAACTCAGGGCTATGTTTAATAGTGAAAGTAAGAGCATTTCCACACGCACAATGCAAAGGGAACTCAAGGGATTGGGACTGAGCAGCTGTGTAGCCTTAAGAAAACCAATAATCAGTGAGGCTAACCGGAAAAAAAGGCTTCAGTTTGTTAGGGAGCATAAAGATTGGACTCTGGAGCAATAGAAGAAGGTCATGTGGTCTGATGAGTCCAGATTTACCCTGTTCCAGAGTGATGGGCGCATCAGGGTAAGAAGAGAGGCAGGTGAAGTGATGCACCCATCATGCCTAGTGCCTACTGTACAAGCCTGTGGGGGCAGTGTTATGATCTGGGGTTGCTGCAGTTGCTCAGGTTCAGCAACATTATGTTCCCAAAGAATGAGGTCAGCTGACTACCTGAATATACTGAATGACCAGGTTATTCAATCAGTGGATTTTTTCTTCCCTGATGACACGGGCATATTCCAAGATGACAATACCAGGATTCATGGGGCTCAAATTGTGAAAGAGTGGTTCAGGGAGCATGAGACATCATTTTCACGCATGGATTGGCCCCCACAGAGTCCAGACCTTAACCCCATTGAGAATCTTTGGGATGTTCTGGAGAAGACTTTGTGCAGCGGTCAGATTCTACCATCATCAATACAAGATCTTGGTGAAAAATTAATGCAATACTGGATAGAAATAAATCTTGCGACATTGCAGAAGCTTATCGAAACAATGCCACAGTGAATGCGTGCTTTAATCAAAGCTAAAGGCGGTCCAACAAAATATTAGACTGTATGACCTTTTTTTTTTGGCCAGGCAGTGTGTTTTTGCTTCACAAAGTGCAGATAGGAGGTTTTGCGCTTTGGCCATCGATATAAGCTGTTGTTGATGGATTTTGGAGCATGGATTTTTCAAGTTTGTCTCCCGGTCAAGCTCTCTACTCATTGTTTACGCTGGTGTCATCACAATTTATATTCATTTACTTCACATATTTGCTCATAAGTCGGGACAGTTTCAGATGTTTTTTGAATGAGACTCAGATGTTTTCCACAGTAATGGAGTCATTTTGAAACAGAGGTCAGAGTAACTCCAGACCACACAGGGACTGTTAGGAGCCAGGTCGTGTTCCGGGTGGAGGGTAGGGGGTGGAGGCCGACCCAGTGGAGAGTGAAAGAGGACATTAGTGGTACAGCAGTGGGTCGATGTCTCGCTCTCACTCAGCAGCTAAATGAGGCATGAGAGAGTGCATGAGAGGAGCTCTGTGTCTGTGTCTGTGCTCCTACAGTACTGTGTGGCAGCTAAGGTGTGATTTAAAGGGTGTTCTAGCACAAAACTGCCACATCATGGTCTTTTTACACTTACAAGTGTCTCCCTTTTTTCATTTGCTTGTAACGCTCTGTTCCCTCCCTACTCCCAAGGGATCCTGTGGCTCTTTGAAAAGCTTTAAATCAGGTCTTAATCAGTTCAATTGTGTATCTTTTTAGAAAATCCACAGTGGCAATGCTGTGTATTTTTTTTGCTACTTATATGGCTTTGCTTGAGTGGCATGTATGGCTGAAGGATGATTTCAAGGCAAATGGCAAGATATGCAAAAAGTTATTCAAATCAAGCTTCCTGGTTAAATACTCCAGACCTGTGTCTAAAATGTCTACAACTTGATCTCAAAAGCTGTGTGGCCACCCTGTTCTTGTGTGTTGCTGTTGGGGCTTTGACCCAGAATTTTTTCTCAATTGGTTCAGAAACAGTGTTGACACGTTTCTTAAACCGATAAGAACCAAAGAATTTTGTTCCTGAAATGGTTACTATGGTTCCTTGTTAGCCATAGTTGGTGGGTGTAACACTAAATCTTTCTAATGGGCTGTTATTTCTCACAACAAACACTACAATTCACCAGGTCTGTGCATTATCAGGGGTTGACATCAAGGTCAATTTGTCACTGACCCGAGGGCAGATCTCCTGATTTATTTAGATTTCAGAAGAGAGAACAAATTCNTGACACAAGACAAAAGTTTCCTACAGCAGCTTTTAATTGTTAATCAAAAAGGGGTATTGGGCTTTCCCATATTTTTAAACATGTATATACAGTAACAATGCTAATTGTTCTACACTTCCAAATTTGCCAAGGGCTACACATTCATTTGCTGTAGAAATCCCTGAATCTGCCTGTTGAATGTTCAAAATTGTCCATTCCAAAAATAGCACAAGATTTCTAAAAGATCTTCCAGGACTTGCTGAAATGATGACGTCATCACATAAGGATCTCTTAACTGATTCATGACGCATTGGAGGGGTGAGCCTGCCCATAGCTCTACCTCTCACAGGCCTCCACAGGGCTGGCCAATCAGTCAGACTGGGGTCCGTGGAGTTAGGAGTCTTAAAGAGACAGTAGCCAAAACAAAGCATTTTAGACAGAGGCTGAAATAATGATCTAATCCAAGCTGCAAATCATGTAAAGTCATGACTGGGAAACCAAAGGGGCATAGTAAATCTTGAAAAAACACTATACCATCTTCCAAAGAGTAATATGATGACCTGTTAGTGCTCTATTAGAAATATCTTATATTAGAAATGAAGCCCAAATGGGCCCAAGTTTCATGATGAGTGTATTGCAAGAAGCCAAATAACTTTTAAGGAACCCTCTCACTTTGTTCAAAGTGAGCATTCTGTTTTCTTTTAGTAGACATGAAATAATTACCTGCTATGTTTGGAAGGAGACAGTGACCCTGATGCAAAAATGTCAAAAATTCACCCTTCTCCTCAGATCCCAAATGCTCCAAGAACTTGGTCGTCCATGAATCAAAAAGACTGATGGGATTTTCTTTGGTTGCACTGCATTTTCCAGTGAGAGGACACATAAATTCACTGTTAGTTAAAGGCTTTTGGATGCAGAAAATGTTAGTTAAAGCTAAGTCAAACAGAACCAGAGGGAAAAAGTGCTTGGGGGAGATTAGGCAGCACGGCCTTCACAGTAAATCAGTGAAAGAGTACGCTGTCTATCGACTACTGAGAAGTTATGACCACCAGATCTGACAAGTGAAAACAAAACAAGCTGCTTAAATGTGCAAACTTTCGGGCTCTTTAAAGCTCCTTTCACTGAGCAGTAATGGAAATATGGAAAAACAAAAGTAGTTCCTAAAATTGATGACTTCAAAGTCAGTTGCATAAACCTGCAAGTGGTCTGCTTTCCCTCAAAATCTTATACTTATGTCTGTTTGTCCCTCTTGTCATCCATCTCTCTGTCTCCCTGGTTTCTCAAGACTGTGAGTAATGATCTTCATTTCTGGTTCCTCTCCTCCCTCTTTGTTTTCTGTCCATCTGGTAACAGCAGCAGAGGCAGTAATTGTCTGAGCGTTAATTAAGAGCCTTAGAGACAGCACAGCCTATGTGTTACCATCCTGTAATTGAGACGGAGAGAGTGATAAAAGGAAGAAAGGGAATCAAGAAGAGGCCTGTTAAAGGTTGGCAATTAGAAAAGGCTTTAAATGTGTGCCTACGTGTACTGGTACTTGAGTTTATTGGGGGCACCTTTCTTGTTTTGAATCCCTTTCCCATTAAACTGCTATGTTCTTTTCTTTTGTAACATTTTTAATTAGATCTCTGTGTTGTGAATCTGGCAGGTTATTAGGGACTCACAGTTTGATATAAAACAGATGAAGTTAACTTACTGTTGTTCTTTGAGGCAGGGTGATATCTAAAACTAACTTTAGCATTTTCATCTCAGGATTTGTTGGTTGGGCTTTTATTGTTTCATAACAGGAAAATACAGATAGAGGGTGAGAAATGGCAAAAATGAATGGCTTTCTAAACTACAGCACTGTAGCACATGGGCACATGATTAAGGCATTTAGCCAAACTTGCATCCCCAATTTTGACCCTTTTAAGTAACAAATTTGTATAAGGCAGTTTAGAATTTTAGAGGCAAGCCATACTGTTTGGATTGTTGGTCAAAACTATTTGATACTGCCTTTTTTCATAATGGTAAGCTAACTGTTTGTACACTGCCTGGCCAAAAAAAGGGTCTCATGCTCGGATATTTGGTTTTAGCTTTGATCACAGGACTCATTCACTGTGGCATTGTTTCAATAAGCTTCTGCAATGTCACAAGATTTATTTCTATCCAGTGTTGCATCCATTTTTCTCCAATATCTTGTATTGATGATCGGGGAGTCTGACCCCAATAGACATCTCATGCTCCCTGAACTACTCTTTCACTATTTGAGCCTGGAGAATTCAAGCATTGTCATCTTGGAATATGCCCGTGCCATCAGGGAAGAAAAAATCCATTGATGGAATAACCTGGTCATTCAGTATATTCAGGTAGTCAGCTGACCTCATTCTTTGGGAACATAATGTTGATGAACCTAGACTCATGCAACTGCAGCATCGAAGCACTGCCACCACAGGCTTGTACAGTAGGCACTAAGCATGATGGGTGCATCACTTCACCTGCCTCTCTTCTTACCCTGATGCGCCCATCACTCTAGACCAGGGTTAATCTGGACTCATCAGATCTCATAATCTTCTTTCATTCCTCCAGAGTCCAATCTTTATGCTCCCTAGCAAGCTGAAGCCTTTTTTTCTAGTTAGCCTCACTGATTAGTGGTTTTCTTAAGGCTACACAGCTGTTCAGTCCCAATCTCTTGAGTTCTCTTTGCATTGTGTGTGTAAATGCCCTTACTTTTACAATTGAACATACTCCTGAGTTCTACTGATCTTTTTCCTTTGATTTGATTCGGCCAAATGCTTAAGTGATTGCCAATCACAATCATTCAGGATTTTTTCACGACAACATTTCTTTCTGGAAAACTTGCTACCATCCTTCCAGTTTTTTTTATAATGTGTTGGACAGTTATTAACCCAGTTTTAGTAGTTGGAAATATAGTACAATCTCCCTAGATGTTTTCTCTGCTTGATGCCAAACAGACTAGTCTTAAACAGACATATTTTCCACAACCACAGGATGTGTCTTTCTCCATGGTTGTTAATGAAATGTGAAGTTACTCATTTCATCAGCTGGGGTTAAATAACTTGATGCCAGCTAAAAGATAATCACCCATGCAGTAATTATCCAATAGGAGGCTTGTACCTATTTGTTCAGTTAAATCCAAGTGGCACCCTTTTTTTTGTCCAAGCACATGCATATATCTGTTTAATTTATTTTGTTGTCAATCATGTAAAGCGACTACAGAGATGCCAAAGGGGGAAATTTTAAGCCTTACAAAAGCGTCTATATGGAGTGGTTTAAAGACACAGCAGTCCATAACAGAGTATTGAGTCAGAATCTGGTGGAAAATACTCAGGAGAGACATGAAAACAGCAATATACAAGAATGCATCAAGATAATTATCCACCTATGATTCATTTTGCTGCATACAGGAGTCTACATCATCAACAAATAAACCAGCAATCAGATCTCACGGCAAGAAAATGAATAACAACTTAGGACGAGAAACTGATTGGTGAGACAGAAAACAAACAAAACATTATTTCATTCTAGGGTCTCATTGGTGGCAATGGCACAGTTTATGATGCTCTCTAATTGTTGCATGAATATCAAGCGTTATAATAAATGATAACTAACAAAAATAAAACATAATAGCTGCATTTCTGCAAGCGTTTTTACATTTTAAACCATGGTGACACAGGATTCTTTCAGTGTAATGATTGTGCTAATCTGAAGGTTTCAATGCTTTATTCCGAAACCAAATTGCCCCTTTGTGAAGTGGTAAATGTCCGTATCATGAAAGAGCTGAAAACTCCCACACTCTCAACACTGTCATCACTCATTGTCATCATCAGAGAGATTCTGCCCTTATGCTGTGGTTCGACATCATTTGTCTTCTGATTGGTTTGGCAGCTTCATTGGTTGCCAACAAGGAGATGAGAGCTATGTTTTGAAGAGATAACAAATTCTGTTTCTCCTAAATGAGACAAAGCTGCAGGTTTTCTGATGAGATAACTCATACATGGATCAACCTCTGAAGTGTGATAAAGATACCCCCCTCCTGTGATTTATTTTTGCTGAGCATACACACATGATGCTGAATTTTTAATAGCTTGAAAATGAGTTAAATGTTGTATTGAAATCAAAATTCACTTATGTGAACAATTACGATTGTTTTCAACACTTTCATGCCAACAGTTAACTGTGCATAGAAGTGTTTGCAGTGTGAGTTACCCTGGCCCAGATTCCACAGCTGAAACCTTTCTTTTCTGGCAACAAAACACAGTGTAAAGTATGCCATGAATCTGCCCTCAGTGAGTGAGTGTGTGCAGAAATCCACCAGTCAACCCAATCATATCTGGGCCAACGAGTTCTGGCAGCGTGCAGCGGCTCATCCAGCTGTTGCTTTGTCGAACAAGTCAACTCAATTTCAAACTGTGTCCTGCCAGCCACATGCCTTGACAGGAAATTATCTTATCCATTCAACAAATGGCGGCAGCAAGAGGGAAGTGATATTCAGATCTTTAAAAGCAGACAGTCTAACACATGCCTCCTTTTTTTTCTTGTTCAGTCATCCATCCTGACAGTGGGACTGGTTACAAACACCTGCTGTGTCTGTGATGACACTGAGTGAGCAGCTGGAAGCTCGAATTGACAGCTCATCACACCTGTTGAATCCATCTTAATCAGCAGCATGGGAGAAGTTGGGGGACTGAGGGAAAATATTGCTCCATTTTCAAAGGGAGACTTTTACTGGTTTTCTAAATGAAACCTCATTTTTTCTGTCAGAAAAAACAAACATTTTCTTATTCTAGTTTGAAAGCAGGCATTTATTCAATCTGCTTCTTCACAGCTATGGCATTTCTCAAGAAGTCACACTTCAAAATCTAAAAACAATGCAAGTTTTATGCCTTACTTCAGTCAAAACTGTCTTATTTGGCTTACTATGAGCCACATTCACATGAGAAGTCCAGAAAAATGTCAAAATTTTTTTTACTGAAAATTGGACATCAACCCAAGCTTAAAATTCAGTTTTTGCAGTATAGTGTGGAGAAGGCTGCTGAGTGTTCACATCTTGAATCATCCTTAATTCTAAAAATGTAATTTGTGGAATCCTTAAAAGTGTCTCAATCCAGCAAACAACTTTTTGGCTCTCAGGTTCTCATCCCAATAAGAAAGTTGTAGTTGAAATGTATTTGGTAGATTGAGTAAGGAAAATAAGCAACCAATTATTGAATAGAATAGAATAGAATAGAATAGAATAGAAGTTTATTGTCTGACACAAAGAAGGTGACAGAAATTTATCTTTTGATAGGCCTCAAAGACACACATTCACCATCACACTTGTACACACATACAGAGCAAGAACTTTAAAAGACCTGAGTAAAAAATACACATAGTAAAAAAAATACACATACTACTGGATTATGGGGAAACCTTTGCTGTTGAGGGCTGTGATTGCAGTTGGGATGAATGATTTTTTTTATGGACTGCTTGCCTGGCCAGTGGGACTTTGTATCTCCTGCCTGATGGGAGGAGACTGAAGGACTGATGGAGGGGGTGGGACCGGTCCTCTGTGATCAGGGTGGCTTTCCTGATCACAGAGCGTTCATACAGATAGGATAGTGGAGTTTGGGCTGAACCGGTTATCTTGCTGGCTTGAGCTGTGATTCGTGAAAGTTTTGTTTTTTGTTTACTGGAGAGAAGGTTGTACCAGGATGTGATGTTAAAGGTGAGAATGGATTCTATCAATGACCGGTAAACCATGATTAGCATCTTCCTTTTGATGTTGAAGGTTTTCAGTCTTCTGAGTAGGTGGCGACGCTGGAGTGCCGTGCTGTAAATTGAGTCGGAGTGTCTAAATCACCAAACTAGACAAATAGGGCGCAATCATTGTTTTCATACCGTGGGCTTGATCTACCAAATACCCAGCACTAAGTTTTGCATGCAAACTAAAAAACGGCACACGCGAAAAGAGGGCGTGTTGTGAGTGATCTACTAAGATAGCATTGCTGCTGTGCTGCTGTCTGTCTGCATGAAAACTTTGAGAGAGCAGAGTAGCTGTAAACGAAAAATGACGTTTGAAGCCTCAGAGACAGAGATCAAGGCCCAATTCCAATTCCTTTCTTAACCCTCAATCTTAACCCTCAAGCTCAACCCTCAATCTTGGTAGCCCTCAAAACCAAGTGTTAAGGTCTATCTTGTGACTTAGAAATGGGACACCCCTTAAATGCAAGTGAAATTGTTGTGGACTGTCTGTCAGTTATTCCTTCGGTTAGCGTGATCAAAAAAATATCTGTATAAATAACACAACCACGGACATATTCAGCTGTCACAGCATACCACAGTTTATTGAAAGGTAAACACCAGCTTTAACTATCGTTACATAACTCTGCGGCTACAGGAGATGACATTAGCCCGGTCATCTTATACCATTATCAGCACAAGCATGTTATATAGGCTGTTATCTTGATAAAACAATTACATTACCACGGAGAAAAATGACCATTTTGTAACGTTTACTAACTTTAACGAAAGCAACATGGCTTGTCCGCACCGGACGATATTGACAAAAGATCGTAAAATAAAAATAAATGTTCTGCAACAACGAGGTAAAAAATCCATAAAATGGGTCTAAACTAAGATAATACAATGGTTTTCGTAATATTTATATCTCCATTAACAAAGAAAATACTATATTTGTAGCTCGCCTTCTCTGGCGCTTTGGACGCCATGTTTATTTACCGACAATACGCAATGCATTCTGGGTGTCCCTTAGTCCCAAGGGTGGTGTCGGAAAATCTCATTATGAGGGAGATACAGCCTCAGTGTTGCCCCTCAACCTCAACTTTCTGTGAATCAGGACAGCACTTACACTTCGCGGGAACGCGCATTTTGAGATTGAGGGTTAAGACAGGAATTGGAATTCACCCCAAATCTAATTTGCATGACAGGATGTCATTTCTGTCTCTATGTGATCGCCATTCCCAATTCTCATTTGCTGTCTGAATCACAGCAGAGTTCCCTCCCTATGCATACGGACAAGGCATTTCTGAATAATGCCACTTGCAGCCCCTAACACAAACACATGAGCACACACACACACACACACACACACACACACACACACGAGCACACGCCAGCAACAACAAAAACAATTCAAGAGGAAAAAAAAGTGCATTATGTGTACTACTATTGTGCATTGGTAACTACTGTATGACTTCTTAACCACTGTCCCTGCAGCATGCACTTAAACCTCTGCAGGTTGTTCAGATGATATCGGTGTTGTTGATCTTCAGTGCATCTTTGTTTATCCCTTGGCACGCTCTCCAACAGCCGTGCCCACAAATATTTTTATGCGAGTGCTTTCACAGCTAAGGTGCGAAAAGTGCAGCTGGAGGTGATATAGGCGTACTGCTCAGCATCAGTTCACAGGGAGACTAGAGTTATTTTTAGGTTGAGTCTGTTTCTGGTACATTCTCAGGTTGTTCCCCTCTGTCTAGCTCCTTGCGTGTCGTTACTCTCAGAGATCTGTTTGAACCAAAGAACTGATCTTCAAAACACCAGGAAATACACAATCAAGTGCCACCGGCAGAGAGGGTAACATTTGTTCAGCTGCATGAGTCTGAGAGGCTTCAGCTTTAGATACACCAAAGCAGGACTGTATCATCTCTATACATTATATAATATCTAGGTTATGCTTTTATTTATATTTCTGGCACAGATTTCATCTCAAGGGAATGCTGAGGTTTGTGCTGCGCTAAAAAGCTGATGGGTGGTATGTAAAATAAGTGATTACAGAAATATCTAGAAGCAGAAATCAGCTTAAGGCTGTTACACTGTAATTGCTCTAATTATAATTTTTAAACCATTTTCTACAACAATATAAAAGTTAAGTGTTTCCATCAATAATTAATCACTTCTCTTGGATTTCTTAAGATTGTGTATGTGTAGAATATTACTCTTCATACATTGTCATCCTAATAAAACACTTTAGGCACTGGATGAGGTGATAAATTAATTTCACATATTCTTCGTAACCACCCACTCATCCCTAGAATTCTCTTATGGGTTTATTGTTTTCTTGTGCTGTTGTTAAAAGCTCTGATTTTAGGGGTTTTTTTTGTTTGTTTTGTTTTATTTTTTTTCTATCATAATAGTTTCTCTTAAACTAGGCCCTGCGGTCTTCTCTGGGTCATCAGACTTAATTAATAGTCCAAGCCTTTCTCTTCCAGGTTTTAGTTGAATAAATAGAAGTAATTGAACTTGCTAAATGGTGAGTAACGAGTCATGAAACAGGCGCCTCTTGTCTACCAATAAACGCCGTTCATGTAGGAAAATGGCCTTCCTCTCACAGTAAACCTTGTAAAGATACGGGCCTCGTTAATCCGCGCTCCTCATTAACGACGCACTGTTGCCATAGGAGACAGGAGCTGGGCTCAGGGTGCCTGTGATGTGGCGTGATTGGCTGGTCCATTAGCACCACACACAGACGCCACTGCCAGAGAGTGGGATCAAGAGAGGCATGAGGAGGATTGATGGGTCTGAGGTGGGTGGGTGTGTCTGTGTGAGTGCGCATCTCTGTGTCAAATTGATGGACCTGCTTGTCTCTGCTGTGTGAGCTATGGTGCTAAAAGACAGGAAGAGGGAAAGCAGAGCTCCTCATTAAATTTTAAGGCATCCCACTTCCAAGCTCTGTGATAGCATGCTGAATTTATGGAGAGCAAGTGAAAGGCATGAAGAAGCTCAAAATAGAGGGCAAGAAGAGTGTGGAGAGAGAAAAACAAGGGGTGAAAAGAATGGACAGGGGTAGAAGAGGAAGAAATGTCAGAGAGGTCTGTAGTGTAAAGATAAGCTCCGATCAGGAAAATAAAGAAAACACATTAAACATTATCATGCTCTTTAAACATCATCTAAAGAGTCAAGCAGATGAACATTTTTATTCCTCTGTCAATATTTTGCTCTAGGAAACCATCCATAAGATCATTTATGAACTCTGCATGAGGAGAAACAGGCACCAACACTGGGATTTCCCATGGAGAATTTCCTGAATAACTGTTTGAAACCAGACAAGTAGTCCCGGCGTGACCATGTGTTTCTGGCTACTTCATGAGACATTGTAGCTGTTTAACAAATTGTTGACCCTCACTAAAAGGCAGCACTGAATCTAACTTCTCAGTAGCTACTGGCTCCTACTTGGATGAGTATTTCAAAATTCAAGATTCACTGTATTCTCCATTCCACACGTTTTAGAGCGAAAGGATTTGCCCTCCAGTTACATCTTGTCCAAGAAAACATAAAAAAGACATTGACGGAGGAGGACAGGAGCGGGAGAACTGTTGGTTGCCAGTGTCCACAGTGCCCCATTTTATTAGATAAAGCGAGAATTTTTAAACGTTTAATTTAACTGACTAAATAGCCTTATGTTACATATCTAATTTTCATGACTGGGTGTCGTTTCTCTGTATATGGTTGCCTGTTCACAATTCTCTTCTGCTACCTGAATCACGCATGGCAAAGTTCCAACCCGATGCATATGGACAGGGAATTTCTGAATGATGTCCTGTACAGCCCCTAATGTAAACACGGATGAATGACGCACTTCGTAAAGCGTAAAATAATGGGAAACCGTTGCACCGTTGTCATACTAATAAGTTTACAACTCTTAGACTTCAATATCTGATTGGAAGATCACAAAAGAAATCAGCCCCATTCCATGCGTATGGATGAATAAATGAGCTGCTGTTTCTTGAGTCAACCATAAATATGTTTTGGTCAGGAGCACTCTTTGTCAGAATAATTCATCTCTTGCGTACAACAAGTGACATTTGGCAGTCTGGCTCTGCTCTTGGAGCTCCCTGCCCTTCAGCATACCTATGTGGAATTCCAAAGCCTGAGGTAAAACGAAAACACCTCCCCTATCTTTCATGTGAAAACAAAGAAAGCCAAGGCAGGGAGAGCAACAGCAGGCACTGAAAGCAGCTGGTAAACTGTGGGCTACCTGCCTGAGCTAATGCTATGCTCACTTTTTTCTGCTTACAAATAAATTCTTTGTACTCTTATGTGTTTGTTGAACTTGCCTTTTTAAATGTCTCTTATTTAAAAAATGACATCCTCTTCAGATAGCTAAAACTTATTGCTGTCGAAAAAAGCCTTTACAGTCTCTGTCCAGCCACTAAGTTCCAAACTGTGTTTATCAGCCAGCCAGCATATCCCACCTGTTACCTAATCATTGTCTGCACGCTGAATTACAGGTCTGGCCAGATCAAAATACCCATAATGTCAGCTCCACCTGGCTTCACTGTTGTTACTTAAAATTTCAAATTACAAGTTGGTGTAATCTAGATCACAATTTGTGTCTGCTTACTCTGTTGTGTACTCAGTGAGTAGTCCTGCATGCCAACGGGGATTCAGTTTGATGAGCAACCACAGAATGGTGCCTTAAACCAGTGTTTCCTAAACATTTTTTTTTTTTCTGGTGACCCACATTTCTGGAGGTGCAAGCAATGGGGAACTAATCCAAAATATGTCTAATCTATAAATGCACATGTTTTTGTTAGCCTTACACTTTGAAAGACCTTCAAAGATTGTAATTAATGCATTAATAGGTCCTCTGATTTGACTTTGTACATTCACCAAAACACACTTTGAAGACATTTTTATACATAGCCTTCTTAAAAATTAAACAATCACAAAACCTGTGTTTTGCTTGTACACAAGGGTTTGAACAAACTAGCTTGCATTTTTAGTGTGACAGGTGAGTCTATTTGTTTTTCAGAACTGTATTACAAAACAGCACACATCAGGCACAGTGTCCAGTCTGTTTCAGCATTTGGTCTTCATTTTTGTGTAAGAAGAATCTCACTTTGCATTTGTATGTGGTTGGGCCAATTGTTAATGGTAGTGTGTCTGACATTTATGTTGGACTCACACTGGCCTTTACTTTGCACTGTCATGTATACAAGCCGCGAATGGGTCTTTCACAGTTTAACAACTCGTCACCCTCATTGACTGTATATAGAATGGACAGCGTGCTTCCGCCTGTCACCGTTCTACGATTTTGAAGCCAAAAAACCCCGTTTCTCTAGCCGCCATTGTGCAGCCAGAGTTTGCGCAGTAGAGAATTTCCGGTGGAGCAGAGTAAAAAAGAGAAATAAAAATATTTATTTCTTCTTCTTCAGAAGGTTTAGTCTCCTTTTGGCTCTTTCCAGAAGTTTCTTATATCCCCGGTAAAAACTACTCACGAACGGCAGCTGTCAACTATCGTAAAACGAAACTTATATCNAATGAGAAACTAACTTCTCAGAAAAAAAAACACCTGAACACCATGCAGCCAAATGACATCATCATACCACCTTAGCGTAAGGATGAGAGAAACGTTTCTACGAGGTATCGTAATTTTTTAAAGTTTTCCCGGCTCATATCTGGAATACATGGGGAGGCGGGGCTTATGACCTATACTGCAGCCAGACACCAGGGGGCGGGGCTTATGACCTATACTGCAGCCAGACACCAGGGGGCGGGGCATCTGCTGGAGGCTTCAGTTTGAGCCGAACGTCGTTACGTCCACTCATTATACAGTCTATGGTCACCCTCTGCCCAAGAACAGCTTAAAAGTCTCATTGAAGCTCATATTAGACTACCACTAACTGAATAATCAATTAATAAATTAGTATCTAATGGCAACTTAAGGCTATATAAACAGCCCCAAAATTGAGTTTATCAAGCCAACATTCCTCTGACAAAGTGGTCACAGCAGACACAACATGAGCAGATTCTGCTCCTTTCAACCTCATTTGTAGGTTAAAAATCCATTTAGTATGGTGTTGTTTTGGGAAATTCTTTCATTTCTTATCTTATCCCTTCTCTTTTAATCATTTTAAATGGTTGGCAGAATCTAAATGTACTTCTCTCTCTGCCCTCTATCTGAAATTCGCGCTCAATGCATCAGTGTGACGTCATGTGAAAACAACCTATTGACGAGGGCTGCCCTAAACCTTTAAAATCTACTGAACTGAGACATCTGAGGCAGGTTTATGAGACCTGATACTTGAGAAAGAGAGGCTGATCTGTTTGCCAGCTCTCAGCTCAAACACAAATGCTTTGCAAAAATAAGTGTAACAACATGTATTCAAGTTGAGAAAAATGGTGTTATCAAGATGCTGACCCTACCATCTGTCTCTTTCTGTCTCCAGCTTGAAACTAAGACAGGGAAAACAGCTGCAGCTCTTTCTGCTTCTGATGCGCTGGAACCTCCAGACCTGAAGGTGGCACTGAAGAGGGAGCGTGAAGAACATCAGCATCTATTGGCTGATTCCTATGCAGCAGTGATGGACCTGACTAAACAGGTAAATGTGTATTTTTGTGAGTTTTAGCTGATTGTGTTGCTCTATATGAATTAAGCCTTAATGCTTTGAAATGGATGTTTCAAACCATTTGATCCCAGGTTGGTGGCTTTGCCTACCTGACATGACTGATACATGCATACCCTTGAGCTGTTTTACTCAATATCATAGTGTTTCATATTCTTGTGTATGTGTGTGTGATTACCCCCTCCGACGTCCTCATCTTTCTATCTTTCTGCTGTGGCCGACTTGTGGACCAATCAGCTTCAGATCGGAGAGAGGAACTGGAGCAGAGAGAAGCTGGAGCTGCTGGAAAGGTTCAGTACAGAGAGAGCTCAGTGGGAGCAGAGGCTGAGAGAGGCCACAGCACAGCAGGGGAAGGTATGAGGAGCTGCGTGATTCAGAGCATGTGTGTGTGTGTGTGTGTGTGTGTGTGTCGCATGAGAGAGATGAGATGAGATTGAGTGATGAAATCTGACAAGATGTGGATAAATATCTGCGATAAGGAGGGCATCAAAATCTTGTTTGCTCATTGGATAAGGCATGTTTTTGCTGGTGCAAGAGTGTAATGAGTTGCCTTCTGTGAAAAAAGATAAGAAAGCTCAGGGTTAGGCCATCATATCAGAAGCAGTTAGGCTGCATCTGGCTGCCAGTCAGATTACACAAAAAGCCATATACATTTTATAATCAGTACTTTTAATTAAACATTATCTGTATTTATGATGCAATTGTGTGCTTTTATTATTCTCCCATTATAAGATGTACATACAAAGTATTGCCTTGATGGAACACAATCAAATTGCACTGCTGGAGCGACAGCAGAGACAATTTTGCTGACATGTTTAATTCACCAATTAATGACCAAGATCCTCAGGTTGGTACATTCCACAAAAGATCTGGCTTTAGTTCCTCTTAGAAACTTAAAAAAAAAATCTAAAAACTCTTGTGTAAGTGTTTGTAACATTTTCTCTTGCTATTTCATGTCAAGTTTAAGAGTTCAGACAACTGCAACAACTGGCTTTTGTCAACAGAGCTGGTCATTTATCACTTAAAATCATAATGACATGGTTAGTGTTTTGGTGAAACCATGGAGTTTGAAAACTGCTTGTTGTCATCCTCAATGTTATATCCCTTTCCTGTTTTAAACAGTTGGATTACCTTTCCTGTAGATCCTTTGACAATTGTTTTGCCTTTCCCATGACTCAAAAACCAGAAATGTCAGTGCAGCACTGGATGAAAGTTGTAAGTGTCTGTCAGGAGCTCAGAAACACACTGACCTTTTATGCACACACACTGATTACAAGCAAATAGATCACAGGTGATGATGGTTACCTTGAGTAGACATTTAAACCCATTCGTGGTGACTTGTGTGCACGCTATCAGACCAAAACCACCAGAGTATGTAAACTTTTGATCAGGGTCATTTTGGTACTTTGTTAGTATGATTTAAAAAGAGTAAACAGTTGTTCGTGTGGAAGGCCCAACATGGCTTCACCAAATCACTAAACATGAGAAACAAAAAAGGTTTTGTGCTATCATTCTTATTCTCTGAAAAATGGCCATGAAATCATTTAACAATCACGTTTAGTTATGTGGTCTAGAAAATATTTTCGCTCTTCTGACAAATAAATGAAAATGAAAGTGTGGAAGGCCCAACATTGCAAAGCAAATGGTTACTTAGTTTTGCTAAATGAATGGAGAACTCAGAACACTGAGACAAAGGTCTGAATAATAGAATTGTAAAAATCCTTTCTTAGAGTTAAAAAATAAGTTGTGAAGGCTTTTGGTGTTCAGTCTTGTGTGAGGCGACGTTCTTGATGCCAAAGATTGTTGTGTTTCCCTGTCAGGGGACTTTGCTGATGCTCACAGAAACCTTAAATCGTAAAATAATGGTATATCGTGAAAAAGGAGAAGCCTTTTCTGGTTATAGTGGTGCAGCAACAGTTTAATGTTATGTTGAGCTCTCCAAGAAGACATGGTCAGTTTAATGGGCTGATTATACACCAGAGCAAGCACAAACAGGCTGCTGCCACATGTCAGAATGGGCTGAAGTAGGATTACATCAGTTTTTTGAAAGCAGCTATTACTTGTGGCTTTTCTGTTTCCAGTACGGGGAAAATATCTGACCTACCTTTCTTACTCTCCTCCCTTTGGAATAATTATAATCTTCCCTCGTCTCCTCCACCTCCCTCCTCTTCCTACCTGCTGTTTGTCTGTCAGCAGTGATCCTATCAGAGTCCTTCCTCCTGAAAGTGACCGTGTCCTGTTTTGGAAACTTGGCAGGAGGCTGCAGCTTGTCATACTTTAAATGACTCTGTCTAAGTCTCTCTGAGTGTGTCTGAGTCATGCTCTGACACCCCAAAATATAATCTACTGTCTGCTTTGTTGTAATGATATTGTTAGGCCTTTCAGGGACTTCTGAAGTGGGGTTGTGGTGCCCTCCTCAGGCCAGTTAGGGTTGCCACACTTCTGTGTTGTGAAACCAAACTTCACGCAAAATGGGTTAATTTGATGTTTTGTATTAGATTTCAATGCACTAACAGTTGCAGCATGCAGTGGGGTAGAAAGTGAAAAACTCAGGAACTCAAAGAAAAGTTGATTGCAAACTGAATATTATAGCTTTCAGTTGGAGTTTTTTTTATTTGTTAATGTGATAAAAGTGGTATCGAGCTTAAAGTTAAGTTTTAATTGAGACAATACTTTTTAGTGAATGTCAGTGGTTATTTAATTGTATCAAGGGTAGATTGAAGTTGGGGCATTTGAAGCTGTCAGTTAATGTGTTGAAAATGAAATTCAGTGCAGGAACTTGGTTTTGAGAGGCCTTTTATCTGATCATACATAAGATGCAAGTGGAACCATGATTTTAACACTCTTACACTCGTGCTGCAGGATTTGGCTAAATTGACCCACTGTGATTGTTTTCATTTGCATTTATAATGAATATAATATATTTAACCCACATGCTTTGCTATAGAGGGATATAAATAGATTTTTTGTAGTTTGTAAAAAGTACTTTAAAATTAATAACAAGCAAATATTAATATCATTTGTTTTGAATTTTAAAGCACCTCCAAAAAAAGCCTTGAACAAAGGTATTTTCAGTGCACTGCAGCACTGTTAAGTTAAAGTTTTGTTTTCAATGTTTTTAATGCTTTGTTTTAGTCTAGTTTGTTTTCTCTACAGTTCTACAATTCTACAATTTCATTTAACATTTTTATCATTTTTTCTTATAATCATTTTTTATTGTTAAAGCTGCTACTTGAATTCTGTATTTTTACAACATACAAATAGTCAAAAAAGAAATGTCATTTATTGGAGTGTGGGCTCGCATAATTTGCCCCCCCCCCGCATAAGTCAATGCCCTGGTCGGGGCACCTCTGTGTATAGGGTGTTGACACGCCCCTGGTTGTAAGAGCATAACTTGTTGGTGGTACTTATGCTGCTTTCTGATGAACTGATGGGTTCATGCTTAATTGAGGGTTCAGTTGATGTAAAAGACAGAGTTAAGTTAACCTATCAATACCCTCTGTATTCTTTTTTTTTTTAAACAAATTAACCGTTGTTTGTCTCATAAACTGCCACCTGGCCCACAAGCATGTAAAAGAAGGATAATTTTGAGTCATTATCACATTTTTCTGTCTTTTCTTTTTATCATTCCCTTATTTTGATGACTCACAGGCTTATTTTTGCTTATACTGCCTATGCCAGAGGCGGGCACTGTGGGTGCAGGGACAGGCTGCTACAGTCAACTGTGGTTGCATTTGCTGTTAAAAAAAAAAAAAAGAAAGAAAAGAAAAAGAACGTTTGGCCTTAAACAGACCGGCCGTTCAGCAGACCTCCTGAGCCTTTCTTTGGCCTGCCACTAAATGTAGCCTTTTATTTTATAGAGGTATTTTTAACTTTACCTGTCCAATGCAGCCGCCACATTACTTACATCTTTGTGTTATAGATCTTCAGATCAGCTTTTCTGTTCCTCCATCCAGCTTCTTTTTCCCTTTTATTCAAGCTCTAATCATCATCGTCGTCATCATCATCACAGGCCCTCAGGAAACATGCTGAAGGATAAGCCTTATTATGTAAAAGTGCTGAGGTTCGAGCAACAATAAAGCACAGGCAAATAAGATCTGGCAATCAGGAGGATCTCAGTTTGGGAAGTTTGGGGGGAAAAAATTGCAGTTTTTAATGTTCCTCTACAAACTCTATTGGAGACACTTGCTGGAAAATTTTTATGAAATGAAAAATGCTTTATTGTTCTCAGAGGGGAAATTTCCATATTGTTATCAGATACTTTAGGACAAGAACAATACTTGTTACAAGTTTAGACTTGGATTGGGACATTCCTGCTCTGTGCAGATTTTCTCTGCTCACATGCCAACTACTGCACAAATTCTGAGGGTTTGAGCTCATGCCCCTGGCCCTCCATAGACCTCTTAACAACAGCAGAGTGTGTGTTGAGCGACTCACAGCAGGTGTACACTCTTTCTTCCTGTCAGTTTAAAACACATGCTCGCTCTGCCTCATCTGCAGTCCAGTGAGTTTCAGGTGAAAGACCATCAGTTTATCTGCACAACTAAGCACATCATCTGCACGTCTTTCTCTCTACTGGTTTCTTTCCTCTGAGGGGAATTGGCTGCAGAGAGTGAGATCAGGAAACACACTGACTCAGCATCATCCTCTGTGGGTGTGTGAGTTTGCCACTGTCTGCTACAGATAGATATCCTCCACTTCCTCTGCTGATGCAGCTCCAGGGGAAGTGGATGGCACTGAAAGATTAAGCTTTACAGTAGCTTAGGGCTTCACAATATATTGTTCCAGTAATGTCATTATGATATGCACATGGGCAAAGTCCATTTGCAAAGTATATAATGTTTTGTGATGTATTTGAACCTTTCAGTCAAGTTTGGGTATCCTGTCTACGCCCAATCACATTTCTGATAGATCTAAATGAGCGTCTATTTATATATTTGACCACATTACACGCAACACTTCACCTGCTGTTATCGGGGAGAGTGAGCTGCCATAAAACTTGAAACAGTCGTAGTTTGATGTCACAGTACAGCGTCGCTTAAAGTTTGCTTTGCTTCCTGCAGAAATCTCCCTTTTATCTTTCTTAGGCCCAAATCCCCACTAAATGTATTGTGTTTGTTCTAAAAATGCCCCTAAATGTCACTTTGTATTGATTCACATCTCTGGAAATGATTATTTAAGCCTACAAAAAAGGCAAAATGCAGGAGGAGGACAAACTCTGTGATCGTCTGCTCAGCCTGTGTAAACCACAGTCTCTCTGACTGTGGGTGCAGGCTGGAGGGGTGCAGCATGTTACAGATATAATAAATATCCACGTGATATTTTTTCGTCACAGAGGGAAACTGAAATGACGGACCCTCTGTGCAGGAGCATGTTATTAACCCTGTAGTGCATAGTGGTCACTACAGTGGACACCTGTTTAAAAGTTATTTACTCCTAAAGCCAATGGTTCATGTGGTGGAAATTCATATTAACCTGTGTCAGGATATTTTTATTCTTAGGGCCTGAAAAAATGTTTTTACTTTTTTTTCCAAACATAAACATGTTTTTAGAAATGTTATAGACAAGCATTTGAGGGTGAAAAAGCTTATAAACTATAAATTATCCAGTGTTAAAATGGATGAAAGAGAGTTAAATTGTTTTGCAAAGCATTAAAAAAAGATTATTCATGAAATTACACCGGAAAAAAGAAGTCAAATAAAAAAAGTCATATTAACATTAAGTTCACACTGTTTTATGTTGAATGCTCAATTACGGATATTTAAAGAAAAAATTGAAAACTTTTTTAATGCCTCAAGACCAATTAAAACACTCAAGGGAAAATGTTGACACTAATTTTCATAATTCATGCATCAGAAGGTTAAAAAGTTTGACCTGATGTGAAAAGAATCACTGTCAGGTAATGTTATGAATCAATATCATCATACAAACAGATATAGTGTTCATAGAGGAAGAGAGAGATAGAAGCTTTTAGGTGAGAGCCTGTTGTCATCATTACAGGGAGAGTCTGGAAGAATTCAGAAAACGTTACCATGTACTTTTTCCCAGTATCATGCAGCCCCACAGCAGATGTGTTGCAGAGAGTTAAAAATGTGAAGATATGAAAAAAGCTGCAGAAGCAACATGCATTCATAATGAAAGAAACAGAATATAGATTTTATTATCACTAACACTGTAACCTTCTTTGTCCTCACAGACCAAGTCATTAGGCAGCGAGCCATCTGCAGACACAGTCATCACTAATGGAGCTGCATCACAAAGGTACCTACTACAGCATTTAACAACACCAGCTTTAAATGATCAAGAAATAAGGACATTTTCTCTGTTCTCCTTTAATTGGAGTAACTGTCAAAATGTGGCTTTGTTCATCCAAGCCTTCATGTCAAAAAATATTAAAAAAGACTGCTCCATAAACATGTTTATTGGTCATGAAATTAAGCATAACTTCTTTTCTCTTTTCTCATCAACTACTCCTTCTCTGAAAAGAGCCAAATCCACATCAGAGCTGGACGGACCAGAGCTCAATGGAACAGCCAATCAAGAGGAGAAGCTCCAGTTTGCAGCTTTGCCACTTTTCGTTCGCCCAGAGCTGGGTGACCTCACAAGGAAGAACTGGACATACCTGACCAATGAGGTGGATATGATTATTTATATTTTAAAATGTAAAGATATCGGTGTTTCTCTCACTTGAATATTTTCAGTCACGTAAGAAAAACTAAGGCTGCTTTGTAGGGCTGAACAATTTATCGTTTTCTGATCGAAATCACAACTCCGGATATCATGATCATGTGATCGCCAAAGCTGTGATGTTTTTTTCCTGACTGACCCAGGATCTGTTGTGACAGCTGTTTTTCACACACCTGTCGTGGATGTAAAACTGTTAGAAATGGTCCTTTTTTCATTGGCAAAGGACTTTAAAGATTGTACATGCACATTTAAAAAAAAATTGAATCTTTATCTCAAAATTTCATCTTTGTATCTCACAACTTCAACTTTTTACCTAAAGAAATGACTTTTTATCTCTTAACTTCACCCTTCTAGCTCAAGATTGTCTCTTGATCTCATAACTTACTTTTGGCTCAAATTTTTGTCTCCTTGACTCAAAATTTTGACTTAAATATCTCAATACTTTGACGTTTTGTTTCTAAAATTGACTTTTTGTCTCACAGCTGCAACTATGTATCTCAAAACTTTGTCTCTTAATCAAATAACTTGGACTTTTTAACTCAAATTTTGTCTTTTGTCAAATTTTTGTGTTTTTAAGTCAGAATTTTGACTAATATATCTCAATGTTTGGATTGTATTATCTCAAAATATTGACTTTTTGTCTCCAATTTTGCTCTCTTATCTCTTAAGTTTTTCTTTCAGCTAAAAACTTGGCTTTCTATTAAAAGAAATTATCTTTTTATCTCAATATATGACTTTTTTTCCAAATTTCAACTTTAATTCCTAAAAGTTTTGAGCATTACATCAAATATGAACTTTTTTTTTTATTCTGATTTTAAAAATCTTAAAATTTGAACTATTATATCAAAATATTGACTTTTTAATGCAAGGTTGTTAATAAATACATTTGGAAACAATTCTTATCTTCACTTTTCATCCTTGCATTACAGTGATAACTTCTGATGATTCAATGGTTTGATTTAATTTTCTGTCAAGTTTGTAAATGTTATTGTACAGTGGAAACTTCACTGAAGGTTGATTTGAAGAAAATTGTGAATCGAATCGAAATCACAATATCTGACAGAAAAATCGCAATTAGATTTCTTTCTAAAATGGTTCAGCCCGACTGCTTTGTATGGAAGCCTATTTCCACGGTGACAAACGGAGAAATGAAAACTTTGCTTTGTTGAGATTTTTTTTTTCCTTTGGCCCAAATGAAGTCGAAAATTTGAGATAAAAAGTCGAAAGTTCAAATAAAAATGTGAAATTTTGAGATACAGGTGAGCATTTCAAAAAAAGCTAAAAGTTTGTGTCAGTAAAGTCAAGATTTGAAGAACATAAAGTCAAAATATTGAGGAAAAAAAGTCAACTACTTGTTAAAAAATATATCAAAATAATGAGATGAAAAGTCTAAATTTTGAGATAAGGTCAAAATAATATCACGAGTAAAAATTTTGAGATGAAAGACATGGTTAGAGATATAAAGTTGAATTTTGAAATAAAAGTCAAAAGTTGGAGATAAGTCAAGATTTTAAGAAAATAAACTCAACATTTTGCAAAAAAAAAAAAAAAGGTCAAAATTTCAAAAAGATAGTCAAAATTATGAGGAAAAAGGCACATTTTTGTAAAAAAGTCAACATTTTGAGACAAGTCAAATTTTGAGATTAAGTTAGAATTATGAAAAATTAAGTCAAAATTGCAAGATAGAAGTAAAAAAAAATTGAGATAAAAAAGTGGGAATTTTTCACAATTTTTTCATTTATTTTACTTTATATATCAAATTTTGGACCCCATGAGATAAAAAAAAACAGGTCCGTTTTTTTTTTTTCATATTTTTTACTGATGGAACTGGGCTTCTATGGGATTGCCTTCTCCATAGAAAATAAATGTTATTTTTCAAGAGCTGATATATTCATGATGCACTATGCCAGATATATATTATGTGTCAAAATCCACAGTAATTAGACTCCCTTTTCAATGTGAAGACAGCACAGTGAATAAATTGTTCACTCGTAACTGTTTTCCCTCATCCTCACTCAGACTCCAGAGGTGGGGGACACCTGTAAAACCTGGGACGGCCCCAGCGGCTCCTGTAGCAGCTTAGTGGGATCAGAGTTGGATCTGGAGACTGTCCAGAGAAGCTACACGGCTCCTGACCGCACCGGGATCCGGATCTACTACAGCCCCCCGTCTGTGCGACGCATGGA